>SNQJ01S0096885.1:31564-43195 GCA_010110895.2 Picea sitchensis
TGGAATAGAAAATGCTTTTAATCTAGGATGTTATCATCTTTATGTATTTGGGGATTTTGAGCTTATCATCAATTTGGTTAAGAGAATTTACACCACATCTAATAAACTTTTAAAGAGATATACAAAAGCGGTTTGGCAACTGATTTCTGATCTTCTATATTTCAATATTACTCATATTAGGAGAGATCTGAATTCAATAGCAAATAGGTTAGTTGTTTTTGTAACCAACCCTACAAGGCAATATTTACTCCCTGAACGACTAGATTATACCTTTATGTCTCTATATCATCCTCATTTTCCAGACAATGTTGAATCTTGACAAGTTTTTTCTAACGATAAAAGCATATGTACCTTTTTGCAGAATGAGTCATTGAAAAAAAAGATCATATCTTTAGAAGATAACAAATTCCCCAAGGGATTAACCCCTCTGGAAATCTCTTTCTCATCAAGTGATGTAAGCAATCAAAATAAAAACATGGAGGAGGAATAAGAAATAAAGATAAGAAAGACCAGCCCAAAGGGGTTGGATCCAATGGTGGAAAGCGAGGNGTAGTGGTCGAACGTGTGGTTGCACCCAAAGATACTATAATAAATGGTATCATGACCCGTGCACACATAAGTGGATCAAAGCCCACCCCCATGTCCTTCAACTTTAAAGGTGTTAATATTATAAAGTTTCATTTATCGGATTTACTAGAGGAAGTCGAGGGAAACCCTAGCCCCGCGCCCATGTGAGCTACTGCATGATCGATCCAGGACACGCCGCGGCAACACAACAACACAAATCCAACGCGAGCCATCACTGGCTCTGATCCGCAACTATGAGCGCCGAAGAGGGGGGGAACCCCCCTCATACAACAACATTACCGCTAACGACAGATCGGGAACGAGAGCAAAACGACCTGCGTTCGAGCCGTCACAACAAATCCGGGAACAACTCCTCACCAGAGAACAGGGCTTTAGAAAGGAAATGGAGACGGAAGCCAACACGTCCCATCCAAAAGCACCCCGAGGATGGGAGCATGGCAAATGCATCCCGCAAATGGAAAAGGCGCCTAGATATATCAGAAGCTCAACAAGGGTTGGGGAGCACACCCAGTTTATGCAAGAACATGCCCTCATCGGCAAATTTTTGGGACTCTGGCCATCGGAAAGGGACTTGAACAAATGGATCAAACACTGGTGGAACCCCAAAGGAGACTATGAAGTTCAGCTCAGCTCCAAAGGTTTCTTCACAATCATATTATATAACCTAGAAGACATAGATCACATCTTTGAGAACGACCCTTACTTCTACAACTTAGCAGGGATATTCCTAAGGTTCTCGACAGAGCGCTTCAACCCAGACAAGGAGGACTTTACAATGGCACCCGTCTGGATCCGCCTCTATTCCCTTCCGCAGGAGTTCTGGTTGGAGGAGATTCTTATGGGAATAGGTAATATAATCGACCTATATGTCAAAGCCTTAGAAGCCACAAAGCAACGAAAATACACCTCATACGCCCGAATATGTGTTTACATGAACATAGCTAAAGCCTTACCAGGAGCAGTAACACTGGAGTATCAGGATGAGGATTGGTCACAAACCCTTGATTACGAACACATCCCGTTCAGATGCAGGAAATGCCATGAACACAACAACCTGTTCCGGGATTGCCCACTCAATCAGCAAGCTTCCAAAGCTAGTCAAAACCTGAAGAAAGATGGCTTCACAACGGTCCAGACGAGGAAGAAAAATCCCCCTCGAAGGCAAACAACCGACCCCAAACCTAGGATCTTGACCAAGAATGCTTATGATATACTGAGCCAGCTACCCGAAGACGAGGAAATCCAAGATCCACATGACGGATTACAGAAAAGCAAAGACCAGAACCCCACACTCTCCCCTTCCGGTCCAAATAAAGAGATCCATGCAGACGAAAAAGGGGATGCAGATGGAGATACTTTAATGCAAATGGACGCCCAAGATCTGGCAGGCATCGACCTCGAGAAACTGGTGGAAGCCCTCAATCAGAAAGATCTACAAGCCCTTCCTGAAGAACAACTCAGAAAGGTACATAAGGTCTTCCTTGATTCAACAGCGGGATCCACAGCTCGCCTCGGCATAGCCACAGAATCAAGCTCAGGCTCCAAGAAAATACCGCGTGAGAACAAAAGAAGGGGATGAAAACAAGTACATCAACTAATTAAAGAAGCTGGAAATCTCATGATCAACTCAGGTCAAATATATAAGCTCTCAGAGGGATACCTCCACCCACACCCCTCCTCATAATGATGAAGATTATCACTTGGAACATTAGAGGACTCAACGACAGATCCAAGCAAAGAATCCTCAGGGATTGCATCAAAGAGGAAAGCCCAGATATTCTAATGTTACAGGAAACGAAATGTGCAGGAATGGAAGCCGAAACCATCTTCCAACGCATATGGAAAGGTTGCAACTACATCCAAACGGACTCCTCGGGAGCCTCGGGGGGTTTAGCAATATTGTGGAACTCAAACCACACTATCCTTATTGGACCCTTTTCCACTATAAGTACCCTGTCATCCCACTTTGAAATAATAGGCTCGAATAAGGAGGGGACCATCACCAATGTCTACAGACCACAAGGACAATAGGAAAAAATCAAATTCATGGAAAGGCTGACCCGAGTTAAATCTCTGGCAACCACTCCTAATTGGATCTTAGGAGGCGACTTCAACATGATCATGTCACTGGAGGAAAAAACAGGCGGAAGCAAAAGACTTGAGCAAGACAGCGGTAAGTTCAAAACTCTCCCTGAACAATTAAAGTTAGTAGACATAGAGAACAACAATGACACTTTCACATGGTCCAATCATAGATCAGGAAACCAACATGTCACCTGCCGACTAGACCGCTTTCTCGTAACGGAGGAATTGATTGAAAGAGACCTATGCATGGAAAGTCTGATTCTCCCCAAAGCGGGCTTTGACCACTGGCCAATCGCCCTTCAGATAGCACTAGAGACAACACCTAAATTTAAACCATTCCGATTTGAGAAATTCTGGCTTACACACCCAGATTTCCAACAGCTAGCAAAAACCTGGTGGATTCAGGCTGAAGTAGACCAGGGCACCAAGATGTACAGATTTCAACAAAGGCTCAAAAACTTCAAGCAAATGCTCAAACACTGGAACATAAATACTTTTGGTGATATATTCCATAGCATTAAGGACACAAAGAACAAACTAGCCGAGATACAAAGAATCTTTATATCAGGGGCTCGAACTGCTGAGCTCATGAAGGAAGAAGAGAAACTACAAGTGCAATTGGAACAAAGAAAAAAACAAGAAGAAATACTATGGAGGTAGAAATCCAGGGTGCAATGGCTCAAAGAAGGGGAAAAGAATACAAAATTCTTCCACAGAACTATGATACACCGACAACACATCAACATAATAACACATCTGGAAAATGAGCAGGGCAATCTGATCAGAGAGCACGCACAAATTGAAGAGGAGATCAATAGATATTACCAGAACCTCCTCACGGAAACCAAGGAGAACAGAAATGAAGCCATCACTCGAGTTACCAGTCATATTCCCTCATTAATCACCCCTGAACAGAACGCAGCTCTCATGAGGCAAATCACCCAGAGGGAAGTGGACCAAGCAGTAAAAGATATGCCCCCAGGAAAATCCCCAGGCCCTGATGGCTTCACTACAAACTTCTTCCATCACTGCTGGGACATAATAAGAAAGGACGTCTGGGAGGTCGTCGAGGAATCACAAACATCGGGTCAAGTTCTCCAGGCTCTCAACGCAACCTTCCTCACTCTCATCCCAAAGGAAGAAAGAGTCACAAATCCCAAACAGTTCAGACCCATAACCTTATGTAATGTAATCTACAAGATCATCACCAAGGTGATTGCAAACCGACTCAATCCAATACTGCCATATGTCATTTCCGAAGAACAAGCTGGCTATGTCAAAGGAAGACAGATTATGGACAGCGTTATACTAGCACATGAAGTGATCAACTCTCTTAAATCAACAAAAACTCCAGAATCAAACTTGATCTCTCAAAAGCTTTTGATAAAGCCAGTTGGCAATACCTCAGAGCTATCTTAAATTCCTTTGGTTTTGACCAAGATTGGGTAAACTGGATTTTGAATCTCACCTCTTCGGCTTTTTTCTCAATCCTAGTCAATGGAGTCCCCTCCCGACCTTTTTCGGCCTCTAAAGGCATACGACAAGGGGATCCATTATCACCCTTCCTTTTTGTTCTAATGGCGGAAGGCTTGGGTCGCTACATTAAATCAATGGTTCTGGAAGGCGCCCTCAAAGGCCTACCCTTGCACAACATTCACCCGACCCCCTCACACAGCCAATTCGTTGATGACACCCTTCTTATGAACTCCCCCACTGCACGCGAAGCCAATAAGCTCAACTCCATCCTCTCCGACTTCACTGAAGCCTCTGGCATGACGCTGAACCTAGATAAATCCAAGCTCTTCTTCTTCCATACTCCCGTTGTAGTTCAGCTACACATTTCCAAATTCCTGGGCATCCCTAGGAGCTCCCTTTCGTCTAACTACCTGGGCATTCCTCTCACAGGAGCGCCAACTAAATCCATTTCCTGGGACAACCTCCTCCTTTCTATCTCAAACAGACTGACCAACTGGACCTTTAGACCGTTAAACATTGCAGCTAGACTGGTCCTGCTAAAATCAGTCCTATAGACCCTACCCACCTATCTCTTCACTGCCTTAGCAACTCCCAAACAAATCATTAGAGCTATCAGAAACATCCAGAGAAATTTTCTCTGGCAAGGTCTGCAACCCAACAAGAAATGGGCTATGGTAAGCTGGGATAAGGTCTGCACACCAAAAAGCATGGGCAGCCTTGGGCTTCAAGACCCGGGAAAGCTCAACCAGATAATGGGGGCCAAGATATGGTGGAGATGGATGACAACACCAGATGCACTATGGGCACAAATCTGGAAGAACAAATACGCTCCCTCCATGCAGATTGATCAATTGATCAGACACAACGTTCGAATACAGGGTTCAAACATTTGGAACACAGCCTGGCAAAACAAAGATCTAATACAGAAACACGCCTTATGGGAAATACGCAATGGAGACAGTGCAAGGTTTTGACAAGACTCGTGGCAACAACTTAAACCTCTAAAGGAACTAGCAGAGCTCACACCCCTCCAACAAGCTCTTAATCAAGACCCCTCACTTAAGGTAAAAGATCTATGGAAACCCCTAGAAGCGAGACAAACTTGGCGACAATGGAAGACCTCCAGCCAAGATTTAGGAATCCTTACCGATTTAAACTTGTCAGCCTGGCATTACCAAGCAGGACGCAGGAAAATTCCCATTAAGGAGGGTCCAGACATCCTCAGATGGGGGCACTCCACATCTGGCAATTTTTCGGTAAAAGAAGCCTATTACTTACAAGGCAATTACCACAATCAGGAAATGGACAACATCTGGAACAAAATATGGAATAAAACACTTTGGCCAAAGGTCTCCACTTTCCTCTGGTTAATCATCCATAATAGAATTCTAACATGGGACAATCTCAGGAAAAAGGGGCTTCATTGGGCCCTCAATTTGTGTCTTATGTCAATGCCAAGAAGAAACCAAGGAACATCTTTTCAATGGTTGTCATTACAGTCAATCTGTCTGGGACCAAGGAGCTCAAATCATGCGCAGATCCAATCAAAACAGAGGCAGCATCAGAGACACTATTGAAAATTGGGACTCACTCACTTACAACAACCCCATTCTGAACTACATCTGGCAACTCCTCCCAGGGTTTATTCTTTGGCAAATATGGAAAGAGCGAAACAAACACATCTTCCACTCCAATGAATCTACTCCAGATTTAACCTAGGACAGAGTTGCCATACTCATCAAAGAAACAATCAGAAGTAAGAACTGGCAACCTAGGGACAAGGAATGCAACCGGGAGGAATTGTGCACCCTCCAAAGATGGCAACTCAAACTAAATGACTCGGTGGCAATCAGAGCACCCAAGAATCAAAACCCCAGTCCAACCACCTGGACCCTTCCCCCAACAGGATTCATAAAGATCAACTTTGATGGAGCTTCAAAAGGCAATCCCGGACCCGCAGGCTATGGAGCTGTGATCAGGAGCTCTAAAGGGGAAATTCTAACTCTTACAGCAGGGTATTTGGGGGAGACCACAAATAATGTAGCGGAATTAACTGGCCTCTTACAGGGCCTTCGAACTGCAGCAACCCTGCACAGTCACAAAATAATCTTGGAGGGTGACTCACAAATCATCATCTAGCTAATCACTAAAATCCTCCATGGGGGAAACCCACTAAAAATCTCTCCCAGCTGGCGCCTAGCAGGGATGTTCGAGGACTTCAAAGGCATCCTCAGGGACAACATAAGCATTATCCCCTCCCATGTCAAGAGAGGGGCAAACAGAGTGGCTGATTACCTGGCAAACGAAGGAGTTTCCAGGGAAATCAAACAAATATTCTGGGACGCAAGAAGCTCTGAAGCCTCAGACATATCCAAACAATGCCAAATCTTGGCCAGCAAGGATTTCCAACCCCCGGATGGGGTGCCACGCGGAAAAGAAGGGGCACGTGGAGGCGCGCAAGGAGAGGCCATTTATGGTGGCCAACTGCCCTCACACCATCGCCAGTTATGAGGGCTCTCACCTCCGTCGGCCTCCATCTATTGATGGGGCCTCTCACGCGCGAGAACAGTCCAGCCAGCCAGAGCATTAAGCTCTCGGCTTTAATGGCTGTAACCACCGTTTATGCTATTATCCGCCTTTTCGGAACCCATAGGATGTATTCGCAGCTCACAGAGTCGAGCAGGAATAGGAGCGTAGGAGACATCCTGGCATTGGTCCTCATTTCACTATGTCGCGAGCTAGAGGAAGACCCCGCAGAGGAGCAAGATGGTACGCGACTGACTCCAGGAGGAAAAGACATAAGCAGTTTGAACGGGCTCTGGTTCTGGCTAAGAGAAAAAGACGCAGGGAGACTACAACAATAAACTCGCCCCCCAGAACTTATGTCGAGGAAATTCTGACCATGGAACTCCCCCCGGACTTCTCTGAAAGTCGAATGTTTACGGTTCCGGATAATTGGAACCCCCCGGCGTGCATTGAAGTAACAACACCACCGCCCAGCTCGAGAGAGGCACACAGTCCCAACGATGCTCCCACTGAGGAATTCGCCACCTGCCTGGTAGAGGAGGAGCTGCCGGAAAGCAACACCGACTCGCAGCAGCAGAGGAAGCAACATGGTCACCAGGAGACGGATGCTAAACAAAAGTTGCCGCCCTCGCCACCACTCCTTCACCCGGAGCACCTGAACTTGATCTTCGAGGTCCACAGTATGGTGGACGACCAAATCTTCAGGGCTATCCGCGTTAGGCAACGCTTGGACATGCTGTACGCAGCTTACTCTAGTGCTACACCACGACGACAATGCCCCACCTGCGCTCAGCTCTATGCCATTCCTGTCAGCAACGACAAGGCGATGGACGACTGCGAGGACTCCAGTGAATAGGTTCTTCTGTTCAACATTGTCTCCAACTCCCTTTCTTTTGATGTTCATCAGAGCTATATCTCTTTTAGTTAATAGCCTTGTTAGCGTTAGCATAGGCCTTACTAAACTGTTGATGAAAATGGACATGCACCCTGGTTTCCTCCGGGCAGGGTGGCGAAACAAGTTGTTTGAATTTGCATGCTATTTTGGACAGGCCAGCTATCTCGGTTTCCTGCACAGGCGGGACAGCTGGCACCTGTGTGTCATGGTGTATTTTCTTTTTGAAGTTTTAATATAACAGGATTCGCCTTTTTACTTAAAAAAAAGAAAAAAGATAAGAAAGACCATTCTTGTGAACAATGGGACTCAAGAAGATCCAAAGATTCTAAAAATTGGAGCTCAATGTTCATAACAAGAGAAGCAAAAATTCATGGATCTCTTCCACGAATTTCGGGATGTCTTTGCATGGTCATATGAGTGTTTACGTGGTTTTGACCCAAGTGTAATACACCACACAATTTCTATTAAAGAAGAAGCAAAACCAGTAAGACAAAGACCAATAAATCCCACACTAGAAGCAACTATTAGGAAAGAGGTTGAAAAGCTCTTAAATGCCCATATAAATTTTCCTTTAAGTATTCATAATGGGTATCAAACCTTGTCCCAGTATACAAAAAGAATGAGGATATTAGATTATGTGTTGTTTTCCATGCCTTGAATAGGGAAAACGTTAAAGAAAATTTGCCTCTTCCTAATATGGAACTAATTTTACAACAAGTAGCAGGATCATAAACGATGTCACTTCTTGACGGTTTCTCAGGATTCAATCAAATACGCATCAAGAAGATTGACAAATATAAAACCAATTTCATTACACATTGGGGCACCTTTGCTTATGAACGCATGACTTTTGGCTTGATTAATGCAAGTGTTACATTCCAACAAGCTATGCAAATAGCTTTTGATGATTTAATTGGTAAAATTCTTCAAATTTATCTTGATGATTTAATTGTTTATTCCAAAACCCGAGAAGGTCATTTTGATCATCTTAAACAAATTTTTTTTCGTTGCAGAAAATTTAGTATGTCATTGAATTCTACAAAATCAATTTTTGGTGTCACTGCAGGAAAACTCCTTGGACATATTGTATCTGATTCAAGGATCAATATCGATCTAGAGAGAGTTGTTTCCATTCAAAATCTTCAAGCCCCATCTTCCAAGAAAGAATTCCAATCATTCATGGGTAAGATCAATTTTATTAGACGATTTATTCATGATTTTGCTAGAATGGTAAAACCTGCCCATAATATGTTAAAGCAAGATCGATCTTTTTCTTGGAATGACACTACTGAAAATAATTTTGTAGAAATTGAAAATGCAATTAGTTCTGCACTAGTATTGGCAAATCCTGATTTTGAAAAAGATTTATATACAAATGCCATTGAAGAAGTTATCTCTGCAATTGTTCTTCAGAAAGATGATCATAATGAGTAGCCGATAGCTTACATGAGTCAAAGTTTATCTAATGATGAATTCAAATACATATTAATCGAAAAACATACATTTTCTCTTGTTAAAGCTATTGATAAATTTTGATATTTCATTTTAGGCAAGCATACCCAGGTAAAAGTCCCTTTACCCACAGTTAAATTTTTCCTTCACAATCATACTTATCTAGAAAGTTTGCATGTTGGCTTGCTAAAATTCAAGAATATGATTTCACAATCACAACTTCTAATACAATCAAGGGATGTGTTCCAACTTTACTCTTGGATCAACATCCTGAATCAGGATATTCATCTAAAAACAATGAAGATGCCTTGTCTGCACTATTCCTAATCGAATATGATAATCTTGATCTAGCAGCACATCCCTGGTATCGGGACATAATTTATTATTTACAATATGAGAAATGTCCCAATAGTCTTGAGCACCATGAACGAAGGACTCAACTTGAGGCCTCAAAATATCCAATCTTGAATACTTAACTCTTTTTTAGGACTGTTGATGGACTGCTGTTACAATGTGTCGATTATACAACAACTCAAATTATTTTGAAAAAGAATTCATGGATCAACAAATTTTGATATTCATATCAGTGGACACTTTGTTGCCAAAGCCGTTGCACATAAAATTTTAAGAACTAGTTACTATTGGCCTTTTATCTTTAGGAATTCATATAAGTTTGTACAAGCTTATGTCGAATGCCAAAAGGCTGCTGGTAGAGAAAAATTTTCTCTTAAGCCTTTACAACTAGTCTTACCTGATTTTCCTTTTTCTAAATGGGGATTAGACTTTGTTGGACCGATTAATCCTCCATCTTCTGCATGACATATCTTTATCCTAACTGCCACACATTACTTTACGAAGTGGACTGAAGTAGTTACTCTTAAACATACATAAGATGAACAAATAATCTCCTTTCTTGAAACCAACATCTTTTCCTGTTTTAGTCTTCCTATTGAGATTATTTTCGATAATGGACCAACATTCATATCTAGAAAGTTGACTCAATTTCTTAATAAATTTTGAGTGAAACATTTCACTTCATCAACATATTACCCTCAGGAAAATGGGCAAGCTGAGTCAATGAAAAAAATTCTAGTTAAAATTCTCAAGAGGATCATTAATGAAAAACCCCACCAGTGGCACACCTTACTGATCTATGCATTATGGGTAGATTGCACCACCACGAAAACAAGTACATGCCATATTCCTTTTCAATTGTTATATGGTCAAGACATTATCATGCTTGTTGAACTTGAACTTACTTCTCTCAGACTAGCCTTACACGATGAAGAATTAAACTCTACGGATGTCCCTCAAAGACTACATGCTTTGTTGGATTAGAAGAACCAAGAAACTATGCTCTTGTTAAACTTAAAAAAAGACAACAAACAGTTAAAAAATATTTTAATAAGAGGGCTAAATCAACAACTTTTGCAGTTGGTGAAAAAGTACTTTTATGGGATTCTGCGTGTGTTGATAAATGTAAGCATTAAAAGTTTCATAAGTTATGGTTAGGTCATTACATAATCGCCTTTGTCGTTGGAGATAATTCTTATTTACTCAAAGATGAAGACGATCAATTGTTTTCTTATACTACTAATGGTTCACATATGAAACACTATGTTGAACCTAGTTGAGTTTTATTGGTTATATCTGCAATGTTTCTTGTATATATTTGATTTTGGTTTGTATAGCATTTTGTTTTTCTTATTTCATTTTGATTTTTTTTTACTTGAGTTTGATTTTGAAGAATTTAGTCAAACAACTGAATCAGTGAAGTTACGATACTTTTCATTGGTTTGCAAAACTTTTGCTTAATTTATCTTGAATGATGAAGAATATGGAAAACAAAAGATAAATGAATTATCTTTCTTACATCCGCAATGCTATTTGTTGAGTACTTGCCGAACTTGCTAAATTGTCTTGCTGCAATTTGATTGATACTATTCTCCCCTGCTTTCTTTTTTGCCATTCTTCCCTTCCATAAGTGTGTTTGTTGTGGGCATACTTCAAAATTTTGATCTAAAATTTTGTTGAGACATCATTCCCGAGAAGAAGATGCAATAAACAAATTAAAATCCAAAGTTCAAAAATGAAACTCGATATTCTGAGTTCTAGTCTACTAGAAATAAACTACCCTGTGGAGTCACCATTTGTTGACTCATGATTTGTCACCTATTATAAGAGCTCGCAAAGAGTTGCAAACCCTATAATATATTTGAAAATTTATTATATATAAGCAAAGTCCCCTAAGTGAAAACATTGGAATGATAAAGTCCTTGCATGACATACATTTTCTCAGCATTTTGATATGGTATCAATTTCAATTTGAGGCATCATTTCAAACATGACATTTAAAATCAATGGCTTAATGATTTCTAGCATCCTATGACATTTTCTGAATGAAATTATGTTCAAGAAATAAATAGTTCTAAAGAGAGATATATGTTGGGATCGTGGTTTAAAAATCTTATACAAAACACTTGCTTGTATAGCTAGAAAGTGTGTTGTGTGACAGTTTTAAAAGGCATCAAAATTTGATGAAAATGACATTTGATAAGTTAAAAAAGTACTCGACTCTCTTCTCAGCATTATGGTGTAGCATTGATTGG
>SNQJ01S0096886.1:3508-20194 GCA_010110895.2 Picea sitchensis
CCCTACAACTAATCTAATGTAGGTTTTCTACCAGAAAATATAAAAATTTCTAATCAACTTTGATAAGCGCTTTATTTTTAAGGTTGTTGTTACTCAAAAGGAAAATGGCGTGGACAATATGGTGTTTTGACCGACTCGAAAGTTATGCAAAGAGATGAAGATGCAATCTTTTCATTTCGATGAAAGCTATGCTACAAGAAGGAGAAAACATTCATCATTCCCATATGCATAATGTCCCAAAATTTTAAAACTCATCAATATCAATATCTTACGAAATGATACAAAGAGATTGTACACCAATACACGATTCATAATTTAAGACCAAAAAATGCCAAGAATCATGCAATTTCGCTACTTCAAATGCAAGGATACCCCAATCTAATATAAAGCAGAAATTAAATCTTTTTGTTTCAAAAATTTCACTAAAAGCAATAATGAACTTTCTTAAAACAAAGAAACCCAAACTAAAAGTTTTCTTTTAAAGAAAACTATTTAGAAGAAATCCGATCTTTCCCTAAACAATTCTAAAGAAAACACACGCTTTGTAATTGAAAGACACTCAAAGCAAGAGACTAATCCTTCAAAACCAAACAAAGCAAAAATGGCTAAAAGAAACTCAAAGAATGTCAAGTAGTCTGTAAACAGATCAATATAGGCTCCAAAAGTTCAATCCAACTGATCAAAGAAAAACTGGGCATCAAAAGATAACAAGACCCAATCCAAAACAATTTTACAAACAAGTTTGCAAGCCAGCAGTATATTACAGTGCGAAAATCAACAGTTTTCGTAGGCTAGCAATGGGTAGGGTGCGAAAATGTCGCACTGGTTTAAACAATGAGGTGCAAAAATCAAAGTTTTTTGTAGTTTGTATACAGATGTAGTGTGGGAATGTCTGTAATCAAAAGGAATTTGGGAAAAGGACAAAGATTCTAAGTGAACTTTCAGATCCAAAGAATCTGGATGGATCTCCCACAGACTCAGAGACTAGAAATCAAGCAATCAAAGCAAGGGAAACTAGACTAACTAGGAAACAATTTTCTCCCCAGTGGAGTCTCCAATTTTGTTATTGGATAAATCAGTAGGTGTGGACACTAACTAATCTCCCTATATTCACCTAGATCTAGAACAAAACACACCAGAACATGATGCTTTCCTTAAGTTTTAGATATTGAATTTACTAACTAAAGAGGGATAGGTGGCATACCATTTAAACGTCGATTCCTCTCACCATCGCTATCCTGGCTCTATTCCAACGCTCATATAATGATGAACCTGCAAAAGAACGAAACCAACCAAACTGATAGTAATATCATAAACTCAATATAAACCTATGTATGTGATCAAGGAAACATACAATAAAACACAACAAGCTTTATAGGAAAGAATCATATTATTGTATCATATTAAATGTGAGATTAAAACCATGGCCTTGATTTCATAAGGTCCCTTCCAACTGTCCTTTGTTCCCCACACACTTCCACTCCAAGAATTATGAGAGCATAGATCTGATAATATTCACAATCTATCTTGACAAAATGGCTCATCTAGCCAAGCTAACAATCTCCAAAGCTCAATCCAATCCAAGCTCCCAAAATCAAAAGCTAACCTTCTCCATGAGAGCTCCTCTCCTTTTATAAGTTGAAGTGAGGAGGTTAGGATGATCCCACTAAATCATGAAAGCGAGTAAGATCCAAACCATTCGGATGCCACCTCACTATGGAAGTTTCTCCTTCTAAAAGCATCGAGAAGATGCTCATTTTTCCCATGTATGAGCATTTCCGCACCCTGCCTATATATCAACCTGTGAACACTTCACGACCTAGTTGTGGTGCAGCCTACGAAAATCGGGCATTTTCTCACCTTGCCTATAGAGAAACCTACGAACATCCTCTTTAATAGGGTTTTTACAAAGGAGAATGCAACTTCTTTTCTCAGGAAAAGTTCTTCTCCCTTCTTTCTTCAGGAACTCACACCACTGACCCCTCTGAAGGCAACAGATAGGTTTACATCATTAATGGTCATAGGGATGACGAAAATAATGTGTAACAGCCTCATGTACCTCCTTCCTCCACGTAGTTCTCCAAACTTGTCTTCTTCCTCTAGTATACCATCTTCGGTTCTCTGCATCCTCAGTCCCTCCCTTCCTTATCCATCGCTTCCTCCATTCTCTCATATCCTCAAACTATCCCCTTGTCATCCCCCCGTTCCCCTATGTGCGCAAATCCCCTTAGCAGTCGGATTCCATTGTCATCACGCACTTGTCACACAACAACATATTTATCCATGTACCCAATGATTTCATGAACCTTTCGCATGCACCTTTGAAGAAGTTCCTTTCTGCAACACTGTATGGTTGGGTAAAATCTATTGTGAACTTCATAATATATCCTCCTAATATGTTATCCAACCAGAAATCAATTGCACGAGAAGTGTTATTACTTGCATAATTCAACTATCTTACCAACTCATGAGTCCAATTCCTCGGTGTTGCGTTTCGATACCTTACAATATTCTCCATTAATATTTCTAACCACTCCATCAGAATAATTGGAAATTCATCAAATAAAATTAAATGTAGCTTTGTGTATACATACCTTTGCATCCATTGTTCGTTACTCATCTAAGGGTTTCTATTCTCTTTTTGGGAAAAATCTCATTCCTTCTCTTTTAACCATTATGAGATTTCCTTCTTAGTCAACCTCCAAAAAATTCCCTCAAGCACATAATCTGGGTCCCGACAACGAAACCATTTGTTGTCATTGTGCATGGTTGTAAGACCCTAGGTTAAGGTTATCTTGACCAACAAAACCCTTCAAACACCGGCCCTTTTGGCATCACTTGCATGCAGATGAAGTCTCACCCGAGGTATCTATTGGGGTTACAGGAATCAAGTTTCTACAATAGTGAGGGAATGGGAGGTGATCATCTGTGTCATTCTTACTTATTTGTTGTGCGCATCATTATTTTTTATTGGCTCCTCTTAGGTTACTTAGTGAATTCAATTATATATTACCATTATCCTTCATATTACAAAAAAAATCGATTACCATAATATTCATAACCATTGCGCATCTATCATGTAAGGAGTCGATCTAATATAACATGCATAAAGAGAATATTCATCACATAATAGACAACAACACAGTATTTAACGTGGTTCAACCAACTTTGGGCTAAGTCCACAATGGTTGGCTTCTTTAGTATTCCTTCTGTAATTGTCTTAGGCTTGTGCACTACGCTTACAAAGATACATCATTGATCCAGATTTAGTAGAAGAACGAACTGATTAACACACTAAATACAATAAGCACAGATATATGAAGAAAAACACAGATATCCAGTGAACAATATTTTGTATTGAAAAAATGAAATAGGATGAAACTGTAAAACTGCATAACCGAAACACTTGCTCAAATGGTGGTAGCTATCTCTGAGAAGAGATGTGGTTGCTATGCACATCTGTCTGAGCAGAATGATTACAATGAGGCTCCAGAGACATTTTTAACATTACTCATGAATTCCAAAACCCTAGACATCCAAAAACCTAACCCTAGGAGATGAAAAACCAAAATATACGTGGGCCCCTATGGGTAAGTTGGTACCTCAACTTCCTGGGGTTGTAACTTTTGCATACGACCTTCATTTTAGGCATGTGATATCCCGTTTGAAAGGTATTTTAGAGAAATACACATAACATCGTCAAACTCTAACCTCGTCCACAGTTTGAAGGTGGTGAGCCAAGAAAACATTGTTTAGGGCCCCAAAACGGCCCTGGAAGTACAAGATGTGCTGACATGAAAACATACAAAATAAGTCGGTTGGATTAGGTGGGAGGCCACCAGTATCCACCTGGAATATTGCTAACCCTGCAACCATTAAATCAAAATCTAATATGCAGTGAAAATACATAAACAAAAAATCATTATGCCATACATTAAATGATGAACACATAGATTAATGTGGTTCACCCAAACATTGGGCTACATCCACCAAGCAGGTATAGATTCTCTTATTGCTCATGGAAAATTATAGCAGGCTCACTCCACTCTTCACTCTCTCATAGCCTCTATGTGCATACATGAAATAATAGCAAGTTACATAAGAAAATGACTATTGAATGCGCTCACATCCATATTCTAACTTGGTCTCATTAGTTAAAACCAACGCTAAATAATAGGAGGAATTCATTGTCACCAATTTCCAACAATCTCCACCTTGACAACAATTAACATGATACCTTGCTCCTTCTTTTGTTCATCGTCTTTTCTGCAAGACAAGAGAAGCCAAGCACCATCATTTTGTGAACATGTCTGCGCAGTTCTCTTTTGTTTTAACTTTTTCAAGAGAAACTCCACCTTCATCGATGACTTGTGTTACAAAATGGTACTTAATAGGAATATGTTTAGTTTTATTGTGGTAAGTTGGATTCTTGGCCAAGTGAATAGAAATTTGACTATCACAATGTAGCTTTACTTTATCTTGCATCCTTCCAAACTCACCAAACAAACCTTTTAACTAAACCGCCTCTTTGCAAGCATGTGAAGCCGCTATGTATTATGATTTTGTAGTGGATAAAGAAATAATTCTCTGTAGCTTTGACATCCAACTAATAGCTCCACCTGCAAGAGTAAAGACATATTCTGAATTTGACCTCATTTTTTCTAGATCACCTGCAAAATCAGAATCAACATATCCACAAACTAACTCACAGCCACCATTATAGGTGATACAGTAATCACTTGTGCCCCTTAGATAACGAAGCACCCATTTCACTGTTGCCAGTTATCTTTACCTGGATTTCCCATATATCTACTGACAACCCCAACTGCATGTAAAATGTTGGGTCTTTTACTAACCATCGCATACATTAAACTTCATATTGCATTAGCATATGGTATTCAATACATATGTTCCTTTTCTTCTTTTGTACTAGGACATAAACTTGAAGAACACTTAAAATGGGAAGCGAAAGGTACATAAACCGGTTTCACACTATTCATACCAAACCTCAAAAGTATTTTCTCAACACACTTTTGTTGTAACAACCAAATCTTACCATTCCTCCTGTCTCTAAATATCTCCATGCCCAAAATCTGCTTTGTTGCTCCTAGATCTTTCATATCAAACATCCTAGACATTTGCGCCTTTAACCTATTGATCTCAGTTATGCTTTTTCTTTCTAAAATCTTATTGTCAACATGCAATACTAAGATAATAAATATGCCATTATTCAATTTCTTAAAGTAAACACATTGATCATACTCACTCCTTGTATAATTTTGGCTCATCATGAAAGTGTCAAATTTCTTGTACCATTGTCTGGGTGACTTCCTCAAACCATACAATGATTTCTTGAGCCTGTAAAAACAATTCTTGTTGCGATTCTGAACGAACCCTTTAAGTTGTTCCATGTAAATCTCCTCATCCAAATATCCATGTAATAAATAAGTCTTAACATCTAGCTGCTCCAACTCTAAATCAAGTGACGCAACTAATGCTAACACAATTCAAATTGAAACAATCTTAATAACTGGTGAAAAAATCTCATGAAATTCAATACCTTCTTTCTGAGAATATCCTTTTGCAACCAGCCACATTTTCACCTTTCTACCTTATCATCAACACCCTTCTTCAGCTTGTAGACCCACTTGCAACGTACAGTTTTCCTATTTCTTGGAAGTTCTACCAGATCCTATGTGGCATTATTTGATAAAGCATGCATTTCATCCTTCATTGCTTATTTCCATTTTTCATTGTTAGAACCCTCCACAACTTCTTGATAGCAAGAAGGTTCATCATCATTAGTACTTAAAGAAACTGATGAAACAAAATCACCATACCTTCTTGGAGGAACTCCAACCCATGTATACCTCCTTAGGGAAGTTTGTGGCTCAGCCATAATCTGTTGATTTTCATCATCAACCATGTTTTCCTCTATAGGAACCTCTTCATGAACATCTTCAAAAACTTGTTCATGTTCACTTTCATCTGTATTTGAACGATTTTCAAACTGAATCTGTCGATATTTCGGTACTTCTACATGTTTCATTTGAACATCTACATCTTATTTGATGAGAGATGATTCATCAAATATTACATCTTTGTTAATGGTGATCTTGTGGGCAGTAGGATCCCACAACCTCTACCCCTTAATACCATCACTATATCCAACAAAGATAAGCCTTTTTTATTTTGGATCTAATTTAGAACACTAATGTTTCAGAATTAGAGCATAGGCTTCACAACCAAAAACTTTAAGATTAGAATAATTACAAGGGTGATTTATCCATAACTCTTCAGGAATCTTTCACTCTATTGTTGTTGATGGTGATCGATTCACCAGATAACGAGTTGTAGTTACTGCTTCTGCCCACAATTCCTATTGCAAGTTGGTGTTACTAAGCATACTCCTTGCTCTCTCTAGAAGAGTCATGTTCATGCGTTCAGCAACTCCGTTTTGATGAGGAGTATAGGCAGTGGTTTTATGCCTATCAATCCCAAACTCCTTGCAATAGTTCTCAAATTCCATTGATGTAAATTCACCACCATTATCAGTTCTTAAACATTTAATGGACCTACCAGTGCTCTTTTCCACTAAAGTTATAAACTGCTTGAAAATGGTAAACACATGAGCCTTTCTTTTCAACATATAGATCCACACCTTCCAAGACAAATCATATATAAAAGTAACAAAGTATGATGATCCTCCATACGAAATAGTAGAGTATGATCCCCAAACATCAGACTAGATATAATCAAGGATTCCCTCACTAGTGTGTCTTCCGGTTTTAAATCTCTACCTATTCTATTTTCCATAAATACAGTGCTTGCATAAATCTAACTTTAAAGAATTTAGACTAGGAAGTAACTTGCGATCAGATAATACCTTCAATCCTCTTTCACTCATATGACCCAACCGTTGATGCCATAGTCGAACAGAATCACTGTCATTATTGGATACATGTGTCGCATGATCTAACTCGGTTCTTCCTTCTAACAGAAACAGGTTTCCAACCTTCTTCGCTTTCATAACCAATAGGATTCCTTTGTAGACCTTCATAACTCCACCTTGAATAGTACTTTTATATCCTCTAGTATCTAAGACTCCCAAAGAGATTAGGTTCTTCCTAAGCTCAGGTACATATCAGTTAGTATCTTAACAGATACATCAAACATCTTAATTCAAATGCTACCAATTCCCACAAATTTACATGATATATCATTTCCCATGTAAATAATTTTGTCATCTATAGACCGGTAAGTAATAAACCAGTGTCTATGAAGACACGTGATTTGAAGCACCAGAATCTAATAACCATTGTTGATCATATCGTGAAACAAAAATAATTGATAAACCTTCATCATTCATACCTGAACCTATTGTTGAACCTGTTTCGGTTGCATTTGCTTCCTTCGTCTCTTTTGGAGGGTCTTCTTTGGAGGCTTGTTGTCGCTTCCAACAATCCTTCTTCAGATGTCCACATTTTCCACAAAACCAGCACTTAATTTTTCTCTTCTTTCCCTTCGACTTTGACCAAGATAAATCCCTCTGAACATGTCCTCTTTCCTTAGGTCTTCCTCTAACCACCATCGCCTCAGATGTAGATGTTTCTAAATTGGATTTATTCCTTGTTTCCTGAGATAGTAAAGCTCCAACAATAACATCAAACTCAATATTTTATGTTCAACTGAAACTAATAGAAGTAACAAAATGATCCCATGACTTGGGAAAAGAACACAATAATGTAATCATCTTGTATTCAGATTCGAATTTCACTCCCATACTAGTCAACTGGACTAAAAGAGTATTAAAAGTATTTAAATGATCAACTATTTTTGTACCTTCCTTCATGCGCAAACTGTACAATTGTCTTTTCAAGAAGATCATGTTCGTCAATGATTTCGTCTTATACAAGCTTTCCAACTTCGTCCACAAATTGGCTATTTTCTTCTGCATAACAATGTTGAACATAACATCATCATCCAAACACAGATGTATGGCACTCCATGCTCTCGCATCGATCTCTTCCCACTCCTCATCTGAAATGGTCACAGGTTTCTTTGATTTTCCCAAAAGTGCCTTCACCACGCCTTGTTGCACGAGAATATCGTGCATCTTGACCTTCCGGATCTCAAAATTGTTTTTTCCATTGAACTTCTCGATTTCAAACTTAGCACTCTGAGTTTTCATCATTAGCATAAGAAAAAACTCCAAAACCACTACTTATAAAACCAAGCCCTTTATATGGAAAAATAACCTTATACTTAAATATTGAACCCAAAACTAATGGTGAAAAGGTTTTTAAAAATATTTAAAAAGAAAATATTTTTATACCTTAATAAAACCTTTTACCAAATCCACAAAAGCTCAACTCTTTAAAAAAAAATATTTAATATCTTTTATATGGCATCCACCTTTAAACATCCGCTCACTCTTGAATTGTTCATACTTTAAAAATTCACTTTTGAAAGCCACATACCATGGCATTAAAGCTCATGATCCTCTCATGCAGTGCATAACCATAGACTGGCATTGATTATCATGCATAAAATATTCTCTCTTTAAAAACAAATATTCATCCCATACATACCATTCGCACCTTTCACGTCGTTGTGCAGCAGGAAAAGTCAACACTCTCTTCTCGACCATAGACCGATGTTTATTTCAATTTCGAAAATACCATAAGTCCAAAGGAGAATCAGCGCTCCCTTCACTAGGGGAGCCCAACGTTGATTTGAAAAAAAATGCTCCCTCTATCAGATCTGTGATTCCTTTAAAAAATAATGCTCCCTCCAGTCCCTGCGCAGAGATTCTGCTCCTCGACAACATCTAATCCAACAAATCTCTGATACCATTTGTTAACCTTGCAGCCATTAAATCGAAATCTAATATGCAATGGAAATACATAAACAACAAATCATTATGCCAGACATTAAATGATGAACACTGAGATTAACGTGGTTCACCCAAAATTTGGGCTACGTCCACCAAGCAGGTATAGATTCTCTTATTGTTCATGGAAAATTACAGCAGGCTCACTCCACTCTTCACTCTCTCATAGCCTCTACGGGCATACATGAATTAAAAGCAAGTTACATAAGAAATTGACTATTGAATGTGCTCACATCCATATTCTAACTTGGTCTCATTAGTTACAACCAACGCTGAATAATAGGAGGAATCCATTGCCACCAATTTCCAACAAAGATGTGTAGGGCTTCAGACATCCCCGGAAGTGTAGAACCCATAATTAAAAAGAAGTACAGAAGAACGTGTTGAACTAAAAACTATCAAGAGGAGCCAGTTGGAATAGGTGGGTGGACACCAATATCCACCTGGATCAATCATGTTATCTTTCCCTTCATCTAGCCTATCCACTCTGCAGTGAAAACCTCTCTTTATCTTTGCGTCATCTCCTTACTATTCAAACATAGACACAATAGTGACTTTTGCATATCACTCTATCACTCTCTTCTCGACTAGAACAAAACTCATTCGAAGAATTCACAAAAAGGGAACTAAGGAGAACCTTTATTCTCCCAACCCTTTACATGTTTATACATAAATTCTAGGGCTTAAAACCCTACTTTGTTCATCCCAAAACCCTATTACAATTCAGAATAACTCAATTTAACTTCTTATTCAAGTTGTTTTCCTGCTCTTCTACATGTTATTTTTGCACTCTGACTATTGTTCTTCCTTCTTTTATGCGTCCTTCTATCTTTAGCATGTCGAGATTTCATCCTTCCTTTTCACTTGCTTTCTTCTATTTCTTTCTTCTTTGCTTTATTATTCTCACCGTGCATTATACTCATGAATGTGCCTCAACTACGCACTCCCAATTCTTCCTTCTTCTTTTGTGACCATCTTCTATACTCGGTATTTTCATGCATCTTATTTCCAAAATGTTTGTCCAACAATGGTCCATCGAGAATTTTTATAAAGTAAAAGAACTAGAGATGTACCACCCTAGTCCTTTGTCCAATCACAAAGAAATATCTCCTTGCATTGCTAACTCCCTCCAAAAAATACTTTGGTTAGTAAACCGACCAATATGCATAGCCCTAGTTTAATGAAAAAAAACCACTCAACCCCTTAATAATATCCAATATATTGACTAAAATTTTAACTATTTTTAAACCCCTCAATATAATCGATTTACTAGTCCCCATGAATTGTGCATACAACTTATGTATGCCCTCCAACCATTTGGGACCCCATTTATGTCAACCTCTCCATCATTTCTCCCTCATGGCAATGCCAAGGCCCTTTTTGAAATAGAAAAATCTACACATGCATACTTCTTCATTTTTATTGTGAGGCAATGATCCAGGGTGAAATTCTTTGGTCTAAAACTAGTTTTCCATCTGGGGATTTTGTCCTTTTTCTTTGTGCATTTTCTCACTTTTTTCTCCATAATCCCTCCTATGATCTTCATAGAGGTTGGGTTGATCATGATGGTTCTTTATTTTTTTGTTAGTAAACCTGTTAGAAAAACAAGATCATGGAGCAATAAAATAAAACAAATGTGGAAATAAAACACAGAAGATACACAATACAATAGAGACACAGATATATGTGGTTCACCCAGTGTGCGCTATGTCCACTTGAGAAATTTTCAGGTCCTTCCTTTATTATTATCCATCAAATGAAGGGATACAACCTACAAAAAACTCGTTGTAACTTCCTCTTCTTTCTCTCACAGTCTCCTATATCATAATACAATATTCGCAATGATACATAGCCGCAATACATTTCCCTCATAAAAGAGGGTTTCCTTCTATGGAAAAAAACCCTAACAAAACTTCTACCGTCATATCTGTGACCTTATAATGAACGGTCCAGATTTACAATGAAATTACAATATGCATTTACAAAGCAATTTTTCCTTCGGGGGCTTCGACCCTAAACCCCCGCCAAGGGACCGCTTGCCCCCAGACCCAGTAGAGAGGGTAACTCCCCTCTACACTCCCCCGCGTGGAAGAGTGTACATTCTTCTGGGGTGTAAAGTATTCATGGGGTATAAACACGGCTGAAAACAAATACCTCTGAATCAGGAAGATAATTAGGCTCCACAACCAACAATCTCCCACTTGGAGACTGATCTCAACAACTCCATCGTTGTTGTATATGCTAGACCATGATCCTTCTTAGACCTGGCAAATTTCTCATCTTCATCTTCATTCTTGAAGACCAACTAAAACTGAGTAGGAACTCAGTTTCTCCCTGGTTACTCCCTTTGTTAACATGCTTGCAAGATTCTGACTAGTGTGTATCTTTTCAAACTTCAAATGTCCATCTTCCAAGAAAGATCATATAAAATGGTACCTGAGATGTATATGCTTAGTATTCAAATGAAAGGATGAGTTATTTGCAAGATGAATGGCACTCTCACTGTCACAGTACAACCTGCTATTCTCCTACTTCTTTCTTAATTCCTCCATAAACCTCTATAACCAAATCATTTCTTTACTAGCCTATGTAGCAGCAACATACTCTGCCTCTGTTGTTGAAAGTGAAACAACATTTTTCAGTTTTCAAATCCAACTTATTGTTGTTCCACCTATAGTAAAAACATACCATGTGGTACTCATTTTGCTATTTTTATCACCTACCATATATGAATCAACATATCCATGTAGAACAGTGTTTGAACCTCCAAAACATAATGCAAGATTAGAAGTACCTCTCAAATATTTGAGAATCCACTTCACTGCATCCCAATGTTCTTTACCTGAATTTTTCATATACCTCCTCACAACTCCCACTGCATGTGCAATATCTGGTCTTGTGCAAACCATCGCATACATCAAGCTGCCAATTGTTGATGAATAAGGGACCCTAGACATGTATTATATATCCTCCTGTGTCTTGGAACACATTTCCTTATTTAATTTTAAATGGTTGGCCAAAGGTGTACTAACTAGTTTTCCATTCTGCATTTTGAACCTCTCCAACACCTTCTCTATGTACTCACCCTGAGACAATGTCAATTTGTGATTTTTCCTGTCTCTTGTTATTCTCATACCAAGGATTTTGTTTGCAACACCCAAATCCTTCATCTCAAATGAATTAGCTAATTTCTTCTTGAGCACATTTATATCCTACATATTAGACCCTGCAACAAGAATGTCATCTACATACAATAGCAAGATAATATAGCTTCAATTTTCTATCTTTTTAAAATAAACACAGTGATAAGAATGACATCTACTATAACCTTATTCTGTCATAAACCTGTCAAACTTCAAATACTGATGCCTTCGATATTTCTTTAGGCCATACAATCTCTTATTCAACCTCCATAGCAAATTCTCCTCCCCTTTGACCTCATACCCCTATGGATGTTGCATCAAATCTCTTCCTCCAAATCCCCATGGAGAAAAGTTGTTTTTACATCTAACTGTTCAAGATGAAAATCTTCTACTACCACAAAACTTAAAATAGTCCTAATTGAAGTCATTTTAACAACAAGAGAAAATATCTCATCAAAATCTATACCTTTATTTTGTGCAAACCCCTTTACAACAAGTCTATCCTTGTACCACTTTTTTCCTCCATCTTCTTCCTTCAACATGTAAACCCATTGCTTTGCTCTTTTTCCTGCATGCAACTGAACCAAGTCCCAAGTCTAGTTATTTACCAAGGAATCAATTTTCTCTTTAATGCCTTGCTCCCACTTCTTTTTGGGGTCTACCTACATTGCCTCTTCATAACATTCTGGTTCACCATAATCAGACAACAATAAATAATAGAATGAAGGAGAGTATCATTCAGGGGGTATACCTAACCTGGTAGATCTTCTAACAACACTTGCAGGAGTTTGAGGTGCATGTTGATCCTATTGTTGTACATTATGATTTTCTAGTACCTTTGGAATTTCTTTTCCATTGATCTCATCGAGCACTGTGTATTCTGGTTTTTCTTTTTCTTGTTTATTTCCCTGCAACTAATCTTTGTACATGACCTTCTCATTGAATATGAAATCTCTACTCCTAATGATTTTTTTATTTTCATAATCCCATAATCGATAACCAAAATCATTAATGTTGTATCCAATAAAGGTACACTTCTTGGATTTTGCCTAAATCTTTGTTCTATTTTCTTTATCAATATGGACAAATGGTTCACAACCGAAAGTCTTCAAATAAGAATAGTTTACCTTTTACCTATCCATGCCTCCTCTAGAATTCTACCATCCAAAGAGCTTGAAGGTCATTTTTTTATTAAGTAAACAACAATATCTACAACATTTTCCCAGAATTGTAAGGGTAAACCAGCATGCAATCTCATACCCCTTGCACGCTCCATGATTGTCCTGTTCATCCTTTCTGCCACACCATTTTCCCGTGGTGTTCCTGGAACTGTATTCTCTCTACGAATACCATGGTATGAACAATAATCATAAAAATTCTTGCTACAATATTCACCTCCATTGTCTAATCTGAGACACTTCAACCTTTTTCCTATCTCATTCTCAACCAAAGATTTCCATTTCTTAAAAGTATTAAAAACATCAGATTTTTGTCAAATGCAATAAACCCAAGTTTTTCTAGTTGAAGCATCAATAAAAGTAACATAATAACGGGAGACACCAAGAGATGATACATAAGTTGCTCCCCATACATCTGTATGCACAAGCTCTAACCTTTCACTATTTTTTTCTTTTCCGACTCTGAGAAATTTGACTCTCTTCTGCTTTCCATAAACACAATGCTCACATAAATCCAAATGAATTTGTTTAAGATATGGCAACAAATTTCTTTTGTGAAGTATCTACATCCCCTTCTCATTCATGTGTCCAAGCCTATGATGCCACAGTGTTGTATCCACTCTTGTAGAATCTAAAGAGATAGAAGAGTTAGTATTACCAGTACATAAATACAATGTACCTACCTTCTCTCCTTTTGTTATCACCAATGATCCTTTGGTGACCTTCCACACCTTATCTGTAAATATGGATATATAACCTTCACTTGCCAACTTCCATGTTGAAATTATATTTATCCATAGATATGGAACATGTCTTACCTCTTTCAACAACCATTGGTTTCCATTGCTTTGCTTTGTTTTTACCTTTCCCATTCCAACAATTTTGCATGGTTCATCATCACCCAAATGAACCTGTCCAAAGTCACCTTGAACATAATCTAGAAAATGTTTCCTATGGGGTGTAGCATGAAATGAAGCCCCTGAATCTACTACCCAAGACTCAAAAATATTATCTACAGAAAGAATCAAAGCATCTTGTAACACATCACCTGTTACATTTTCTTCCTGATTTTTCTCATGTTGTCCATCTCTTTGTTTCTTTGGAGCTCTGCAGTCTTTCTTCAGATGTCCTTTCTTCCCACAATTCTAGCACTCTATCTTTCCAAATCTGGATTTGGATCTACCCTTCCTAGAATTCCCACGGTTCCCTGAGCCATTTCCTTTATCCTTTTGTCTTCCCCTGTTCTCCATGTTTAACGCATTACCTGATGTCTCACATGTTCTTTTCCGTCACATTTATTTGCTAAGGATAACACCAACAACATCATCACATTTTAAAGTGTTTGAACCAGAGACAGAGTTACTATAAGGCCCTGTGCATAAAGAGCCTCATAAAAATAAATATAAATACATAAATTCATTCTAATTTACTTATTTAGTTACTATTCTAGAATAATAATAATGTTCAGCAGTATAATAATGAACAACAACATAATGAGCATAATGAACAACAACATAATGAGAATGAGGTATTTACCTCAACCTGATGTTGAACCTGAAGCTGATGAATCATGCACAAACTGAGTAACCTACCAGCCAACTAGGAACAACCTCTCTGACTCCCTAGCCCCGGGAATCCTCACGGTTTCCTGGCCCCCGAGCCCAAAATTTCCAGCAACCACGATGCCCCTGTGAGAGTCCTCAAGCAAAAATGTAAGCAAAATTGTTGCAGCCAGAAACTGTTACCTGCCCTCCTCCTTCTTCCTCTCCCAATTTTCTTCCCTTCCATAAACCAAAATATCACCCAAACCAAAGATCCCCTTCTCGAGTCCCCCTTTCTCCCTTATCTTCCTCCCTCCCAATCCTTTCTCCAACCGCCTTACCCCTCATTAATTCCTCAACCACCTTATCCCTCCCATTAATTGGTTCAACTACCAATAATAATTATATTATAATAAAGTCTCCATAAATCTATTTTAATAATTCATTAAACTAATATTTAGCATTCATGATAATTAAAGAATTAATTGGGGTTGTTACATACACCCACCCTTCAAGAAAATTCGTCCCAAAGTTAGGGTAATTTACAATACAAGGGAAATGACACATGTTTCATACATTCATATCCAATAAACAACATCATCAGTAAACAACAACAACAATATATATATATACATACTAGTGTACATGTGCAAGAAATGCATGTGTAGCTAGCACATACAAGGCCCGCGCATGTACTAATGACAATAATTATCACACCTATAGTAATTCTTGTATGCATCCAATCCAATCAACAAGACCGGTCATTTCATAAAAGATAATAAACCAATTAAAATGTTCATAAAATCCCTTAATTACAATAATTTAGCACAACAATGTTCATTTAGACAATTGTAGTTCAGTTAAGTAATTATGAATATACATATATACATATTTTCTTTTCAAAAGGGGAAAACAATAAATTCCACTATAAGGCAAAATTCTCATACACTCTCAACTATTTCTATTCATCCTTCCTCCTTAACTTACTTTTGTCTTCCATCCCTATCCTTCCTCTGCTGGACTATCTTGGAGAATCAACTATATTGACCTAACTCCAAATAGAACCCGTAAGCGGAAGTGTCACTCTCTTGACCAAGCTTCCCCAACAGGCAAGTGACAGTCATCATCACACGTTTAGGGGAGCGTGAGCTAACACCGTCCTCCCATGACTCTAGGTTTTAGAGGATACACGGTGGGAAATGCCTCCACCCCTCCTAATAGGACTAGGGTCCACACCCTACCATGGAATATACAATGGCACTGTGTCGCTAGGAATTTTTTCATGGTATATTCAGTTTTAGGCAGTCTCACCACTTGAAACACCTGCATTGGTCAATATATCATAGCAGTGCATTTGAACCAACATAAATTAACATACAAATATTCATACGCTATTGTTTCTCGGTTGGTGTTCACGACATCAACTTTTATTATGATTATCCTTTGGCTATTTCATAACCCATTGACCTGTAGATTAGTCTATAATACAAACTCATACATATCTATGCATTATCATCAGGTAAATGCACACAACCATAATCTCAATTCGGTATCCACATACCAACAACATTAAATTTCAAAATTTTCAAGTTAGAAATAGATCACATAATATCCCCATAATTCAATTAGCGTTAACCATTCATAGAATTGACATTCACATAATAGCTTGCATCATATCCATCATCATTCAAATAATGTTAAACATTCATAGATTTTTCATTCACATAATAGATTGCATCATATCCATCATCATTCAAGTAACGTTAAACATTCATAGATTTTTCATTCACATAATAGATCGCATCATATCCATCATCATTCAAATCACGTTAAACATTCATAGAATTGAAATTTACATAGGTTCATATGTCTTAAAAGTTCAAGTGTATCATTAATAGTTTCACAATGAAAAGAAAATAAAGGTGATTAGG
>SNQJ01S0096886.1:20204-31340 GCA_010110895.2 Picea sitchensis
AATAATAATAAAAAAAAAACAACTACACAAACCCTAAACAAACCCTAACCCCGAATTCACTCCTGTGCGATTTCTAATTTGAGCACATGGGGTTTTCCCTATTCTTGCCTCTCTCCGCCCATGGTCTCTCATGGATTCTCCTTTGTTGGATTCTCCTTTGTTGCTTGATGGCTCGTGGCTTAGGTGCTGGTGGCTGCCATTTAAGGTTTTTTGCAGAGGAAACATCGTGATTCGAACCTAAAGAAGAGTGACAGTGGGGTTTCAGAGCATAGAAATCGTGCCCTTCTGCCTCCAACACCATAACCTTCACGCTCTTACCGCATTGCTTCAATGAATCATAGTAATCAAGGCCACGGTCTCTGAGCATGTCTTTGCCACCAATGGCGTCTAGCAAGGGAGGCAACGACACCTCTTTCATCTTGGGTGCTCCGTCGCTCCAAGGGTTTATTAATGGGATGAGATATGTGGAAGACATTGAGGGCTTGGCGCTCGGCTTCATGTGTTTTTGAATGGATGATCTCTGTTACTACCCACAGGGAGCGAAACCCACCAACACGTGTCGCTCAGCTGCAGAGTGAGAAGAGTACCTCGGGGGGGGAGAATTGATGCAGTCGATGCAAATGGAAGCGGCCCAAAGTATCCCCAGCAACGACAAACACCAATACCCAGAAATCTCACACTCTGCGTCCGGGCCTCTCAACAATGCCTTCTACAACCCTTCCTCGCCATTGCCAAAACCTCAGCACAATCCTCCTAGGAAGGCCAAACTATATAGGTTTGACTACAAGAATCAATGGAAGGAGTGTGGTGTGGGAACGTAAAGCTACTTAAGCACAAAGAGGTTGCAAAGGTCTGGTTGGTCATAAGACAGTCCAAGATATTGAAAATATGCGTTACACCATCTAAGTATGTTGTTGTACTTACTTTTCCTGTATAGTTTTTGTATTGTTTTATTCCTTGAGTCTATCTTAGCATATGTGTTATTACACCTGGATTTTATATATAATTGCTCTTTTTTCTTGCAGTTCTTCCATCTATGTCACTGTAGGAGCGTGCTCATAGTGATAAATATTGGGTCTGGTTTGAAAAAAAAAATCTCAGATGGGGAACTAAATGAGCAACTCTTTTGCATCTGTTTTGGTTTTTTGTCAGCTTTCCTTTAAAACATGGATTTGGTCTATATGCTTTGGTCGTATGTTTCAGTTTGATAAAATCATTGTTTGATTGCTTGAATTTGTTGATCATTCTGTTGTGAGGATGGTAATTCTTCTTGTTCAAATCAGCATGGTTTCATTGCATTAATATTCAATAAGTTGCATATATTTGTGTGGTTATTTTTTTTTGCTTCTTTAACAAACTCTCTAAATCTAAATTGAAGATTCAATTGATGTTATTTCTAAATTTTATTTGTGTAACGGCCCAAATTGGATTGCAGCCAAATTGGATTGCAGATGAAGAGGCTGCAAACCATGTTGGTACAAAGACAAAATCTCAGAGTTTTGGGTGGTCAAGCCCAGGTTTCAATTTTGAAACCGGGCTCTCATACCATGTGTAAGGCCCTGTGCATACAGAGCCTCATAAAAATAAATATAAATACACAAACTCATTCTAATTTACTTCTTTAGTTATTGTTCCAAAATAATAATAATGTTCAGCGATATAATAATGAACAACAACATAATGAGCATAATGAACAATCATAATAATGAACAACAACATAAAAAACAACATAATGAGCATGAGGTATTTACCTCAACCTAATGTTGAACGTGAAGTTGATGAATCCTGTGTAAGGCATCAACCTTATGTTGAACCTGAAGCTGACGAATCCTGCCCAAACTGAGTAACCTCCCAGCCAACTAGGAACAGTCTCTCTACCTCCCTAGCCCCATAAATCCTTACAGTTTACTGGCCCCCGATCCCAAAATTTCCAGCAACCATGGTGTCCCTGTGAGAGTCCTCAAGAAAAACTGTTGCAGCCAGAAACTATTTTGATGGGCCTCTAACCACAGCAGAAGAAGCACCAAAGCTTGGACCAACAACAAGTGATTGGAAGATGCCCATGTGCTTGTAAGCCAGCCAGATCACAACCTTTAGCAGATATTCATTCTGAGACTCCATCGTTTCCATCCTGCTTTTAAGCTGGCGAAAATCCTCATCTTTGGGCAGCAGTCCAAGTGCTACCATCATTTTAGTATGCCAATATAATTCTAGGGTGTGAAAAAACTTGGAATTCTTGGTTTTGGAACAACCCAGTTCAGGAATCACCCCACCCACTTGAAACGTGACCTCAACATCCTGTAAATTCTAACCTTGTACAATATCTACTGAAAACAGATATTCAGAAAAAGAACAGAAAAGATACAATGGCAAATACAAACATTACACAGAGATTTTTCCCCTGGAAACCCAAACCGAGAAAACTAGCATATTCTATATTCATTCATTGTGTTATAATGTTTACAATACAAAATGCCTATAGGAGCCAGCGGCATCTAAAACCCTAACCCAATGACCTGGATTAGTCCAAAACCATAATTCCTTAACCGGAAATAGAAAACCATCAGCAAAGAAACCATGTGCTGAAAAACCACCTAAATATAATGCAGTCTCGAAAAATGCGGTCTCGATGCAAAAAAAAAAAATCGGGGGCGCTACCCCCGAACCCCTGCGCATACCTCAAACACTACTACTCGTGCAAAGAATATAACACATCCCCCTTGAACTCGCAAGCCTTGGGGACTTCAGCTGCCAAAGTCGACATGGTTGCTTTGTCTTCCTTAGGCATGAAGTGCTCATAATAGGTCTACAGCATCCCAAGATGGCCCAACTCGAGACATCTCAACACCAGAGGTGCGAGGTTTGGGTCCTCGAGGTGTCATCTAAGGGAGAATTAAAATGGTTGTCCAGTGACAAACCAATGACCAGAGAGCTTGCAATCTCTTGAAACCAAATCCAACATAGGAGAATTGGAAATTAGAGAGCTTCTCCTTGAAACATAAAGATAAATGAGATCCCTGACGAGCTTACGAATTCTTATGGCTCTCTAATGACATACCATAATTGTCAACCACGTGGGAGAAGGCCGCCAAATTCAAAGTCATGTGTCTAGATATGTCCTTTACATCATGCCATTCTTCACCATGATGACAGTGCAAGATAATGCCATGTGTCGATACATGGCATTTGGGGGGTTGGAAGATGGCCCTATGCTTGCAAGCCAACCAAGTCACAACCTCTAGCAGATATTCATTATGAGACTCCATCATTTCCATCCTGCTTTTAAGCTAGTAAAAATTCTCATCTTTGGGAAGCATGCCAAGTGCTACCATTGTTTTAGTATGCCAATATAATTCTAGGGTGTGAAAAAACTTGGAATTCTTGGTTCTGGAAAAACCTAGTTCAAGAATCACCCCACCCACTTGAAACTCGGCCTCAATATCCTCCTTGAACTCGCGAGTCATGCAGACTTAACTGCCAGAGACGACATGGTTGCTTTGTCTTCCTCGGGCACGAAGTGCTCATAATGGTATGCAGCATCCAACGTTGCCCTAGAAACTCGAGATAGCCCACCTCGAGATGACTCAACACCAAAGGTGTGAGGTTTGCATCCTCAAGGTTCCATCGAAGGGAGAATTAAAATGGTTGGAGTGAGAAACCAATGACCAGAGAGCTTGGAATCTCTCGAAAACGAATCTAACAGAGCATAATTGGAAATTAGAGAGTCGTTGATTGAAACATAAAGAGCAATGAGATCCCCGATGAGCTAATGAATTCTTATGTCTCTCCCATGACATACCATAATTGTCAACCTCGTGGGAGAATGCCACCAAATCCAAATTCATGTGTGCAGATGTATCATCTCCATCAGGTCATTCTTCACCATGATCACAGTGCGAGCTAATTCCATGTGTTGATACAGGTGCTTCATCCTCTTCATCATGCAAAAGACCTTGAACTCTATTACCGTCCATGAAACATTCCTCGCTATCATGATTCAGTGTCTGGTCATTTCTATAAGAGGCATGTGCCATCTGATTTGATTGTACTTGAATGACACGAGAAGGGACATCTGGAAGGCCTTGAGGAGGCAGGGGAGCTCCTGAGGTTATGGGGTTGTGCACCACACGATCCATGCCAACCACATTATCATTTATGCATGCAGACACCCCATCTGGGTAATCAAAGTGTCTTTGTCTCCTCTTTTGAATATGAGTAAATTGAGATTTGTTACCTTTATGTTTGAGAACCCCTCTCTAGCCATCTTATTAAGTAGAGTTGCGTAGTGCTTTCATGTCTTTTGTTTTTTTCATGCCATATTTTTAAACCTTTCATGCACATCATTGTGTTGTGAAGACTTCTCCTTCTATATTGATTTTCAATGGTTTCTTTCTCCTTGCAAAATTTTCATACAAAATTATCAAATAAAATGACCAATGGATAATGACTACCACATGTTTGTAGATTCAAGAATTTCTAAAAACGTTTTGGATTTTCCTTTACCATTTTAAAAATTTTGTACTTGTTTAACCTCACAAAGTTACCCTTTAACTTTTTTACATTTAAATTTTACTTTTTTTATCCAAAGGTGCTTTTACAACCTAGTATGAGGTAGATGTTGATTTAAACTAGTGACCTCTAGGAGGAAACACATGTTCTTAACCATTAGGCCCACCCAAACTATATAGTAATTGAAATTAAAACATTTATTATTCCATAGATAGGCGATTCCATCCTACTATGTGGGTAATTCCTTTAGTTTTTATTAAGGAGTTGACAAGTGGCATTTATTAATCAACGTCAACCATAAATAAATTATTTCAATGTCCACATTCAATAAAATATTTTGATGTCCACATTCACTAAAATATTTAATATCAACTTTATATGTGTGTATGTGTATGCGCTTGTAAAGCAAATTGAAAGTAAACCAACAAAGGTCCATCTTAACTCCATATATATCATAAGTAGCTAGGGATCAAATCCCTCCATGTGCAAACATTTCCTCAAAAAAATGTTTTCACCTTGAGGAATTTAATCCCTTGCAACATATGATGTATGATATATCTAGAGTTAATATGGATTTACACTGATATAATAAGATTTTCTTCAAACATATTCTCTATACATCCATTTTCACTTACATACTTTGTTCAACCATTAGTTAGTGGAAAATTAATTAACCATAAAGTTACCATTTTACTTCTTCACATCCAAATTCAACTTTTATATAACAAGATTTTCTTCGATAATATAATCTATACATCCATTTTCCAGTTACATCCTTTGTTCAACCATGAGCTATTGGGAAATTAGTTGAACCATAAATTGTGGGAAATTGTTTGAAATTGCTCTTCTCTTGTTTTTTAGCTTTTGAAAATTGTTTGAAATTGTCCTCCTCTACTTTTAAAATTTGCAACTTACATCATATAGGGTAGAAATCTACAAACAATATGCATCTCAAATATCTACATACATACTATTTGATGTAAAATATCCTTAAATTATCTCAATATTTAGAGCATTAAATGCTATGCTGAAAAATGCATATTGGAATTTGGTACATCACATAGGGTAGAAATGGACAAACAATATGCACCCCACAGAGCATTTAATATATCTGTCGGATCTAAAATACCTTTAAATCTGTATATATTCCAATATATAGAGCATTAATGCTCTGATGCAAGGTGCATATTGGTATTGGTACATCATATAGGGCAGAAATGGACAAACAATATTGGTATTGGTACATCATATAGGGTAGAAATGGACAAACAATATTGGTATTGGTACATCATATAGGGTAGAAATGGACAAACAATATGCACCTCACAGCAGAGCATTTAATATATCTGTCGGATCTAAAATACCTTTAAATCTGTATATATTTCAATATAGAGAGCATTAATTCTCTGATGCAAGGTGCATATTGGTATTGGTACATCATATAGGGTAGAAATGGACAAACAATATTGGTATTGGTACATCATATAGGGTAGAAATGGACAAACAATATGCACCTCACAGCAGAGCATTTAATATATCTGTCGGATCTAAAATACCTTTAAATCTGTATATATTCCAATATAGAGAGCATTAATGCTCTGATGCAAGGTGCATATTGGTATTGGTACATCATATAGGGTAGAAATGGACAAACAATATGCACCTCACAACATAGCATTAAATACTCCCGATATATAGCATCTATTATAAAATACTTTTAAATCGGTATATATCTTAAGTAGTAGTCTAAACGTTCTACCTTTTGGTTGTTTTCAGACAACTTTTTATGTTTGAAATCATGTGATGAAAATTGTTCTTAACCATTAGGCCCACCCAAACTATATAGTAATTGAAATTAAAACATTTATTATTCCATAGATAGGCGATTCCATCCTACTATGTGGGTAATTCCTTTAGTTTTTATTATGGAGTTGACAAGTGGCATTTATTAATCAACGTCAACCATAAATAAAACATTTCAATGTCCACATTCAATAAAATATTTTGATGTCCACATTCACTAAAATATTTAATATCAACTTTATATGTGTGTATGTGTATGCGTTTGTAAAGCAAATTGAAAGTAAACCAACAAAGGTCCATCTTAACTCCATATCTATCATAAGTAGCTAGGGATCAAATCCCTCCATGTGCAAACATTTCCTCAAAAAAAAAATTTCACCTTGAGGAATTTAATCCCTTGCAACATATGATATATGATATATCTAGAGTTAATATGGATTTACATTGATATAATAAGATTTTCTTCAAACATATTTTCTATACATCCATTTTCACTTACATACTTTGTTCAACCATTAGTTAGTGGAAAATTAATTAACCATAAAGTTACCATTTTACTTCTTCACATCCAAATTCAACTTTTATATAACAAGATTTTCTTCGATAATATAATCTATACATCCCTTTTCCAGTTACATCCTTTGTTCAACCATGAGCTATTGGGAAATTAGTTGAACCATAAATGGTGGGAAATTGTTTGAAATTGCTCTTCTCTTGTTTTTTAGCTTTTGAAAATTGTTTGAAATTGTCCTCCTCTACTTTTAAAATTTGCAACTTACATCATATAGGGTCAAACAATATGCATCTCAAATATCTACATACATATTATTTGATGTAAAATATCCTTAAATTATCTCAATATTTAAAGCATTAAATGCTATGTTGAAAGGTGCATATTGGAATTTGGTATATCACATAGGGTAGAAATGGACAAACAATATGCACCCCACAGAGCATTTAATATATCTGCCAGATCTAAAATACCTTTAAATATGTATATATTCCAATATATAGAGCATTAATGCTTTGATGCAAGGTGCATATTGGTATTGGTACATCATATAGGGTAGAAATGGACAAACAATATTGGTATTGGTACATCATATAGGGTAGAAATGGACAAACAATATGCACCTCACAGCAGAGCATTTAATATATCTGCCTGATCTAAAATACCTTTAAATCTGTATATATTCCAATATATAGAGCATTAATGCTCTGATGGAAGGTGCATATTGGTATTGGTACATCATATAGGGTAGAAATGGACAAACAATATTGGTATTGGTACATCATATAGGGTAGAAATGGACAAACAATATACACCTCATAGCAAAGCATTTAATATATCTGCCGGATCTAAAATACCTTTAAATCTGTATATATTCCAATATATAGAGCATTAATGCTCTGATGGAAGGTGCATATTGGTATTGGTACATCATATAGGGTAGAAATGGACAAACAATATTGGTATTGGTACATCATATAGGGTAGAAATGGACAAACAATATACACCTCATAGCAGAGCATTTAATATATCTGCCGGATCTAAAATACCTTTAAATCTGTATATATTCCAATATATAGAGCATTAATGCTCTGATGCAAGGTGCATATTGGTATTGGTACATCATATATGGTAGAAATGGACAAACAATATTGGTATTGGTACATCATATAGGGTAGAAATGGACAAACAATATACACCTCATAGCAGAGCATTTAATATATCTGTCGGATCTAAAATACCTTTAAATCTGTATATATTCCAATATATAGAGCATTAATGCTCTGATGCAATGTGCATATTGGTATTGGTATATCATATAGGGTAGAAATGGACAAACAATATGCACCTCACAACAGAGCATTAAATACTCCCTATATATATAATCTATTATAAAATACCTTTAAATCGGTATATATCTTAAGCAGTAGTTTAAAAGTTCTACCTTTTGGTTGTTTTCAGACAACTTTTTCTGTTTGAAATCATGTGATGAATGGTTGGATCTACAGATTTGAGTGGCTAAGTAAGTTTGTATAATCCGAGTGCCCCATAGGTTTACATAAAATATTGATTTTGTCCAAATTTACATCAGGGATTCAGGCCAAAAAACCCAAAAGGTAGAATGTGAGTAGACTAACTTTTCAGACAAAAAAAACAAACCTGTCAAATTTTCAGAGAATTTTGCATGGATCAAAATCCCATGCATTTCAGAACTTTACCCCAGAAGTTTTACCTCATTTTAAACCAACCCAAATGCTAAAAATCAATCATAATTCTGGATTGACCTAAAATTTAAAAGAAGTCGGCCGGAAAACCTGCCTAACTCTGGAGAAAACATTACTCCGAATTAACCCATTCCATAGAAATCACCCTTCTCTAGTTTCTTAACTTTTTCACAGTACTCAAGAGATCATCACATCGTACTCTAAGCGACCATTATCCGGCCATTGAAATTTATGACAACAACGCAATCAACAGAGTCCTCCTCCGCAAACTCCGCTTTTTAAATTCCAAGTTCCAACTAATGCTACCATTCTACCAACCTTTCTGAAAAGGCACTTCCGTATTCATATACACTTTGCGTGGAACGTATCTGTCCTTCTTGGAAGGCCGCTACTTGTCCTGATCGTCTGCCTATAACCGGAAGACTCCATTTATTTTCACGAAGACAGTACATGGAGATGATGAAATCTTCACTCGCTGGATCGACATTCGTACGCCTATATTTTTCCCATCAACTAAATCTCCGGAGTCCATACCCGTAACGCCTCCTCCTGGTAGAATGGTATAGTTCAATGAACAAGATATAGAAAATGTCAGAGCCACCATTTTTCCTGGCTACTTTTGGGGAAACATACAGAAAATATGTAGGATTCAGGAAAACCTAAGGAGTTGATATATATTTTCCACCTGACATAAAATCTGATGGATTGAATGTGGAAGAAAAGCTGACTGGTAGAGGAGACAGTGCCGTGCCTTTCCAGTAAAGAGGCCGAGATATGGAGTGTCATCCGGGGATTTCGTGGGCCCACGCCAATCAAAGATGGCTATCCCATCCGCTCTGCCACTCACTGCGGGTGTCAATGTCCTCACTCACTCATCGCTGCAGTAAAAATAAGCAAAACCCAAACCACAACATACCGATCAGGCTTAGTTTAAGCAAAACCCAAACCACAACATACAGCTAACTTGTGGCTGGTGAACGTCGAAAGGTGGCTTACAGCTGTTAAATTTTCTGCTTAGTTAAAAAAATCATAATTAACACAGTAAAAATGTCAGGTTCACGAAAATTTGTTTATATTTTTTAATCAGGTAGACGCGGCAATAAGTTAGTGAATACAATAATTTTTAAACAAGATTAGGTAAATGTAAAAAAGTAAACATATAAACGGATGTCTTTATAACAGCTAGGAAGTTAATGGATGAAATCAGAGCTATTAATTTATTGTGACGACTAAGAATATTCTAGGCATATTTAATCTAGTCCATAGAAAATGTATTAAGAACTAAAAACCTAATAAATGTGCCCATTGTCAATAGGTGTAAGCCTTTCGACATAATTAGATTTTTTAAAGTTTTTTTAATTATTTTTATTATTGTGTTTGTCAGAAATTTGAAAAGAAATGATGGAATTGTAGATATTAGTTATTGAAATTGTACCATTCAACAGATTCAAGGTCTTCCTAGAGCCTTTGAATCAATCAGCTAAATATTTGGACTTCAACTTGAAACCTCCTAGATTGGAGGGGGATTGTCAATCCCCCTACCGACCTAAGCTCTTTCAAAATGTTAGATTTATTTATCCATTAAAAACTTCAACTCAAATAATAGAAAATTACAATTTCACCAACAATTAAAATAGGAGATTCCATAATAATTATTAAAAATAAATAAAAAAATCTAATAGATAAATGAGACATATTCATCTTGCTTAACCTCCCTAGAGTAATAAATAGATATTGCATATCTTATTATTTTTGTTGTATATATACATAATGTTTTTCATAGATGAAGTAAATAAACAAATAATTATAGTTAATTTTCCATTATTCAAATTTTTTTTTTTTATGAAAATCAAAAATTAATTTTTTTATTATTTAAAATTCTTTTTTTTCAATTTTTAACAAATTAAATGAAACTTTTTAATTAACAACTCCAACAATAACACCAATCTAAAATCAATGAATTGTGTTTTTAGGATTGGGCTGCCAATATCCACATTGCTATGTTATATAGACTCTTGAATATGAAAGCAATTCAGATTTGAAAGTTTACAAGCACCTTGAAGCTATCTATTTTGAGATGTTTTAAAAATATATATTTTAACATATACAATAATTTATTACATTGTTATATGAATAATCTATATTGTGTTAATAAAAAATCTCTTTTTCTATTTTATTTTTTTTATAAAAATCAAAATCTAAAATTTCTTTATTTCAAAATTTATGTTTTTCATTTTTTTTTTTCTTGCTAGCTATCTTATAAGCTCTAAGGAAAATGGAACAGTCTTTAAACACGCCTTTAGATAAAATAAGCAAACCCTTGTAGATTTTTTTTTTTCATTTTAAATAAGCAAAAATAAAATATTTTAATAACAATTTTAATAGTGGATTTTTTTAAAAAAACAAAGTATCTCAAATTTTTGAGATTAGGAATTTCTACTATTTGAAATTTTTATACAATTTTTAATATTTCAGATAGATTTATAATTGTAAAAAAACTTAGAAGAATATTTTTCCACCATGTACCAATTTTGGATCATAATTAAATGTTGATCATGCTGTTTATTTTTCGATTCTTTCTTCACTACT
>SNQJ01S0096886.1:31390-51712 GCA_010110895.2 Picea sitchensis
AAATAAAATATTTTAATAACAATTTTAATAGTGGATTTTTTTAAAAAAACAAAGTATCTCAAATTTTTGAGATTAGGAATTTCTACTATTTGAAATTTTTATACAATTTTTAATATTTCAGATAGATTTATAATTGTAAAAAACTTAGAAGAATATTTTTCCACCATGTACCAATTTTGGATCATAATTAAATGTTGATCATGCTGTTTATTTTTCGATTCTTTCTTCACTACTCAGTAAGGAGTGAATATTCATTTATTTTTGTTGTCATTTGGATCATGACATTACTCATTTGACATATTGTTACTACTCAGTAAGGAGTGAATATTCATTTATTTTTGTTGTCATTTGGATCATGACATTACTCATTTGACATATTGTTATTGTATAGAGAAATATTTTTTTTTAAGCCTCAAGAATTAGTTCAATTGTCAAAGTTTTTTTCTAAAAAAAAAATAATTATTTTTTACTCTTTAATATTAAAAAGATTGAAACTTTTATTCAATCCATAAATCTGTAATATTCATTAAAAAAAATTAATAATAATAATTATATATATAATTTTTCCATAATAACAAATTTTCCAAATTTTAAAATAGTAAATTTAAATCATAAAAATTGTAATATTAAAATTTTAATTAAAAATGAAGCTCAAGGAATTTAGAGTGTAAAAAATTGCAAAATAACAATCCTTTATGGCGAACTTTCCATTTCTTTTTCACTCAATTTGAACTTGATTGATTGATTGATTTTAATGACATCTACTAGGTTGAACAACCTATGTTGTCGTGTTTTCATACTGAATGTGGATATCTTCATAGGCTGCACGGGTCTCACATCAGGTAATGTGAACAGGTCCTCACTAACACCCTTGCTTTTCCTTTAAGAGCTGTCCTTAAATATGTTTTATGGCTATGATCACAATTTGGATTAAACTCCTTGATGTAGTATCATTGATGTGGTATGTTTTTTTTAAGCCCATTGTATTGATCCACTTAGCAGTCCTAAATTTTTTATTCAGTAACTCTTTTATTTCTTCCTTGGTGTTGGGATATTCATGCAGTTTGATATTCCACTTACTCAACCACTTTTTATTTTGTTTCATCCAAATTTTTTTCTAAGATCTAACTCCTCCTCCGTAAATAATTTGGACCAACCTTAATTATCCATGTTTTCCACTTCTCTAAATAACTTATTATTATTAATTTGATTATTCATATTTTCCACTTTCAGAATAAGTTGCTACACCGCCAAAAGACTTCAAAGACCACCTATAAAATTTCCAAAAAAAAATAATAATAAACCAAAATAATTTCTTGACACTTTACTTAATTATGAAATTCCAATTTTTCCTTCACTGAATTTCTTTTTCATCAAATAATCCAAAACGCTTCAAAGGGCAGCTCTACATATACAATTAATAAACGCAAAAAAACTTCTTAAATCTGACCTCCTCTTCCTATGAACGTCAAAATTCCGAGAAAAAAAATCTGTCTGATGCATATCGCCAACCCCATGATCAAGTGGAGCCTAAGATAGCTTAGGTTGTTGGCAAGTTAAGCGAATCCAAGGAATCTGCGTTAAGCTGTTCTGCGCAATCCGGATGGATATGCGGTCTCCCTGCGAGGGAGCCGTTTACAAATCTGATCAGTGTGTTGTGTTTTATATCTGGAAGCATTTAACGGTTTTCCTTTTGGACAGATGGGTCCCACTGTTAGTCTGCCTCAACACTGCTGCTCAGAGAAACATAACTCAATTCATGTATTGATATCAAGGCGCTCGATTCATATTCTCAAATCTGAGGGACAGTCTGCGAAAATCTTGGTACAACCTGACTTCTAACGCCTCGTCCCCGAGACTTTCGGAATCGGCCACTGTTGCTCAGGACAACCCTGCTACATCCCGTGACCCGCCCTGAAAACGAAACATACTCTTACTTTCAACTGACCATCATTAAGCCGCTTTGTTTTGTTCCTGTCAAAACACAGCATGGTTCGAGTTGAATTTCTTCCCTGAATTTTAACAGTTTATTATATCGTTTCTGTAAAGGACCATTCATGACATTTGAGATACAATGCATAGAGCCTTTTGTAAGCAAAATTATTTCTCTTACAACATCAAATTATATTTATATTACAATACAATATCAGGAACAAATAGAGCCCACAAAGAAATGCGCATGCCATGCTTACCTGCCAAATGTTCATCAAATCCCAACACCGTCAGACGACTAGTACGGTTTGGTTATTGCCTTAATTAATTCTAACCAGAGAAACAGATGGAATTTGATGGCAAATGTTCTGTCAGTGGATGATTTGTTCTTCAAATATGTTTAAATTTTGGATGATGATCAATAATCTTTTTCTTATTGCGAAAACGAGTAACAAAGTTGTCAAAATCATCAAATTTGATGATTAATTTTTTTATTTTTTTTTAATGGTGTTGCTAAAACCAGTAATAAAGTTGTTAAAACCATTAAATTTGAATTTTATTGTAACAAAGTTGTTAAAACCATTAAATTTGAATTTTATTGTTGTTGGGAAAATATTGTCAAAACCATAATTTGAATTTCACAGTTGTTGCGAAAACGAGTAACAAAGTTGTCAAAATCATCAAATTTGAATTCTACTGTTGGGAAAACTATTAACAAAGTTGTTAAAACCATCAAATTTGAATTTCACTGTTGTTGCGAAAATGAGTAACAAAGTTGTCAAAACCATCCAATTTGAATTTTACTGTTGTTGGTGGTAAAACTAGTAACAAAGTTGTCAAAACCATCAAATTTGAATTTCACTGTTGTTGCGAAAACTAATAATAATATAATAATCTATTTTTAAGATCACCTTGGCCCAGCTATTTTGAACTTGTGACTTCTTAAGAGGAAACACATGTTCTTAACCATTAGGCCCACCCAGGCTGTATTTGAATTTTGAATTTTACTGTTGTTGGGAAAACTAGTAACAAAGTTGTCGAAATCATCAAATTTGAATTTCACTGTTGTTGCCAAAATGAATAACAAAATTGTCAAAATCATCAAATTTGAAAAGTTGTCAAAATCATCAAATTTGAATTTTACCGTTGTTGAGAAAACTAGTAGCGAAGTTGTCAAAACTATCAAATTTGAATTTTACTGTTGTTGCAAAAAAGAGTAGCAAAGTTGTCAAAACCATCAAATTTGAATTTTTACTGTTGTTGCGAAAACAGCGAAGTTGTCAAAACCATCAAATTTGAATTTTTACTGTTGTTGCGAAAACGAGTAGCGAAGTTGTCAAAACCATCAAATTTGAATTTTACTGTTGTTGCGAAAACGAGTAGCAAAGTTGTCAAAACCATCAAATTTGAATTTTACTGTTGTTGAAAACGAGTAGCAAAGTTGTCAAAACCATCAAATTTGAATTTTACTGTTGTTGCGAAAACGAGTAGCAAAGTTGTCAAAACCATCAAATTTGAATTTTACTGTTGTTGCTAAAAAGAGTAGCAAAGTTGTCAAAACCATCAAATTTGAATTTTACTGTTGTTGCTAAAATGAGTAACAAAGTTGTCAAAACCATCAAATTTGAATTTTACTGTTGTTGCTAAAATAAGTAACAAAGTTGTTAAAACCATCAAATTTCAATTTCATGTTTATTGCTAAAACTAATAACAAAGTTCTCAAAACCATCAAATTTGAATTTTACTAGGGTTTCGAAAACAAATAACAAAGTTGTAAAAACTATCAAATTCAATTCAAATTTGACTAGCTGTTTTATTTTGAAATCCCTACCTAATTCTGATATTATGATTTGATTATAAAATGCTCTCTTTTATTTGTAATCTCGACAATTCGTTATTCAAATCACACTATTGGTTCAAATTGTAACATTGGCATTCACATCTGGCACTGGGATTTCAAACCCTATCAAAAACCTATACATAAATAAAGGAGATTGCAATTTCACTAGGATGAATCAACCGCATTTGAACTTTCACAAAGAAAAAAACCACCCATTGGGGAAGGCGAGGCGTTTTAGTTATCACCCATGGATGATGGGGGCACTCAAATCGCCATTTCCAGAGAGGATCGCTGTAATGATAATTACGTTTTCTGAGCCTGTCAGCTTTGCAGTAGAATAGGAATCACCATCTTCCAGGGTGGCGTCCATTGACCTGCAGGCTGCCTGAGGATGGGGAAGCCAACATTCATGGTGGCCGGCCATTCATCTATTCTTGCAAAGCGTGGGGCGAAGGAGAAGACGAATAAAAGAAACTAGAAAAGGAAGGGTTTTTGGCTAAAATAGTAGCAGTATTAAATGAAGAGGCGACAGTAAGGACGATCGCGTATCCTCTGTGCGCGTACACAGATCTATTGGATTTCGCAGAAGCTGCAAAATGTAACGGAATATGTGTCATTGTCGGTGACAGTGACGTGCTTTATACGCCAGAGCTATTTCAATGGGAACTAACCGGCCAGTGGCAACGAATCGAGTCCGGAATCTCTTCCTGGGCAACACCCCCAAGGTGCCCGAATGGGAAAACAAGGAAAATCAGTTTGTTCAGGGAATCAATAAACACTTGACAGTGTTGTATTCATTTCAATATATACTAGGTCTGGAGAGATTGGATTACGTGAAAAGGTGGTGGAAGTACAATAAACGTTTTTTTTTCCCGCGAAAAAATGCTCTTTATATTCAAGGATATAAAAATTTACATATCAACTTCATCGGCTGATCATGCCCAAATTACCTCTACATGATTTCAAGTCAGCTAAGTCTCAAAAAATCCGCACTTTGCGATGTCGCTGCAAAACAGTTCAAAGATTTAACTTGTGCGTAATGCCTTCGTGGCCATCCTCCCAATATGAGAAGTAAATTTGATTTGGGGAGAGATGCAAGGCTTTTTTCAAGAGAGAGTCGGCCACTTTGTTTTCTTCGCGGTAAATATGTTGTGAGTTAAGATTCCTGAAAAGAAGAGAGGCTGCCTTTGTCCTATTCTTCCAGCTATTAAGCACTGCCACTTGTAGATCAGCTTTTCCATTTAGCCAGTCAATGATGATCTTGGAGTCGCCAAGAAGGAGCAATACTTCTGTGTGACGACTAGCCAAATAAAGAGAGATCCAAGCCCCAATGAGCTACGCCTTGGTGTTGGATCCCTGACAGCAATTCAAAGTCCATTGAATGCTAGAATTAATGAGTTTATCTTAATAGCCCCTGCTCCATAAGAACCTCTCCCAACTGTGAAGCCCCGTCAAACCATGCCACCACCTTGTTCACTGGGATATGAAGAGGTCTCCTAATAGATGGTGTTGATTGAATAGTCTTGACCGATGGGTGTGCAGTCTGCAATATAAGAGAACCGGTGTGGAGGATTGAAGGCTTCTTGGCATTGAAGAGTGCCTCATTTCTGGCCTTCCAAACGAACCAGCAAATGTATGCAGGAAGCGCGATGATATGAGAGCGAAGTTTTGAAGACGGTTGCGGAAGCATGACCATATTGAGTTACCAAGCCACAGATTTGGAGTTTTTAAAGATGTAGTAGTAGCTGTCCAAATCTCATGTGTAAAGGGGCAGTGAACGAACACATGCAGAGCGGTGTCAAAGTGTAAGTCACAGGAACAAAGCATGCAGCGGCTTGGTCCCATCCAGCCTCTCTTCTGGGACAACCTGCAGAAGAGTAATTTATTCTCTAAAAGGAGCCAAGAGAAAATTTTGCATTTTATTGTGCAATCTGCCTTCCAAATTCTCTGTAAACCCATGATCTGAGGGTGGCTCAATTCGTCCGGCGGGGGCATTGCATAAACATTTTTTGGCTGAGAATCGCGGTTGTCCCCAACCAAATCGGTTTATCGCCATCGGGTTAGAGAAGGATGCAGAAGAAGTTGAAGACATTTGGACGAAAAGATCCCATTAGGATTGTAGATCCGAGATTGAGATAATAATTCGGCTCCGGACAGCCAGGATTCCTTAGAGAGGGAGAGATATGAAGAATGAGAATTGATATAAAAATATAAAGTTCTGTGTTCGCGTTTATGAATTCCGTGAGATAAAATGGATTCTTGAGATCAAAGTGTTATCTACGACCTACTTCTATAAAATTCGGTCGTCCCCAGGAATCCGTATCCACTTAAGGATGATAGGAGGTACGTAAGATTTCTCCACAAATGTGAGCGGATGCGGGGTGATCACTCATAAATCGGGATCCACATATATATGAAAAGGTATAAACCCATGTAAGTACTTGTGCTATAAGGTCTCCAAATGCACAGGTTGTTTAATAATCGGAAGGTGTTAGCGTGAGTGCAGATTGAAAAAAGACAAATGTTTTGAGCCCCGACCTCCCATCCGACTTGGGCTTCAGAGGACCCTCCACTACCCGAAGATGTAGTACTTGTTTGTCTTCTTGCTGCCCTCCCAAAGAAATGTGAAGATGAGCTGTCTGAGCGAATTCAAAATAGATGCTGGGATGTGTGCTATGGCCATCCAGTATACTAGAAGGCTTTCCAGTACAGCCTTAATCAAGATGTATCTTCCACCCATCGAAAGAAAACGGTTCTTCCAGTTAAGGATTCTGTCTTTGAAGTTGTCAACAAGCCAAGTCCAATCCTTTGAAGAGTATCTGGTAGCTTTTATGTAAAATCCTAAATAATGAAAGCCCTCCTCCAAGTCTCTGCCCTCAATGCCAAATAGCTCGACTTCTGCGAGTTTTATAGAGGCCGAGACCTTTGATAGAAAGAAGCTGGATTTGGCGGTGTTTATTTGGAGTCCTGAAACAGCACAAAAAGAAGAGAGTATCGAGTGGATAATGGTCCATTCATCCAAATTAGCAGCATACATGATTAAAACATCATCAGCGAATAAAATGTGGAGGATATGAGTCCTTACACTACATTAGGCTCCTTTCAAAAGACCTTACATTTGTTTAATTTTAATAATATCTTTGAGGCCTTCCGGTGGAAACCAAAATGAATAGCGTGGGGAGGCGGGAGCTGACCCACATGCAGAGACTCTCTCACCGGTGAAGGATTTAGTTGCTTCAGATTGGTCGTAAGCCCGAAGTATTCCGCACGTGTCCCGGAAGCCCATTATCCAGAGTTTTGATACTTTAGCAAATCCATTGGAGTAAGATGATGAGGTGAAAGATTCCAGTTTAAGCGATTAAGTACTTTTTTAGGTCGATCTTCAAGAGGATGGCTTGTTGTTTCTTGGTCTTGATGGTGTGGATACATTCTTGAGCCATTCCCACTGCGTCGGGAATACATCTGCTTGAGAGCGAGTTGTTCGCGGAATCCCTCAGAAGAGGTAGTCCGGATTAAATGACCAATAAGTTTAGGAAATAATTTTGTAGCATAGATTCTGAGGAAGTTGGGCCGGAAATCGAAAAATGCGGGGCCGATTAGTTTTTTGGAATCAGGGCTACATAAGTTTTATTCAGCTGTGGACTCACCATCCCTCTGGTTCTCGTATCTTCAATGACATCTAGAAGATCTTGCCCCATAATCTCGAAGAAATGTAAGAAAAGTTCAACCGACCAACTGTCGGGTCCTGGACTTTTCTCTAATTTAAAGCTTTTTATGGTCTCCAGAAGTTCTTCTTTTGTGCATGGTGAGTGTAGCATGGTAGCTTCCTCAGGTGTGATAAAAGTAGGGAATAAAATTAGCTCTGACTGCAGCAAGAGAAGTACCCGGAGGGGGCTTTATAAAAGATTTGGAAATGTGATTGGTATGATTTGATCAGCTTGGGTTTGGAGAAGATTGTCTGTATCATCTTCTATTTCCCAGATTTGCTTTCTGGATCTTAAAGTATTTAGCAACTTTATGGAAATTATGATGTGTTTATCTCCACCCTCCAGCCCTGACCTTTCTACTCTTTAATCATGGAATGGTCCTCCTCTTCACAGTAAAAAGCATTATATACCTCTTCAAGTGCGAATCTAATGCCCAATCGTGCGGCTTAGCCGTCATTTGTTGTTTTAGCATTAAATTCAGCTCATTTTCAATGCTGGTTCGCTTTGCCTGTTCTTTTATTTTTTTTGTCCTTTAACCACAGAATTGTGAGATGTTTTAAATTGTAGAGCTTTCTGGCCAGATTGCCTTGTGCATCGCCAGGGGAAATTAGAGAACTATCAATCCACGCCGATTTTACCAAAGAAATGAATGATGGATCCTTCAGCCAATTGGAATTAAATTTGAAAGGATAGCCCTTTGCATCTCGGCCTTCTCCAATTTGTAGACAAATCGGGGTATGGTCGGAGATGAATTGATTCTGAATCCAAGCATGGCTACTAACAGTCGGAAGGAGCAGGGTTTCTGCAACCAAGAATCGGTTTAATCGCTTGGAAATTTGCGTTGTTCCTTGTCGACCGTTCCTCCATGTCGGGAGAAGTTCCGGTGGTTTTATGTCAATCAAATCATTTTTAAAGAATAATTGTTGGAAAAAGCTAGATAATGGGTCGGGCTGGGCCGAGACTCACCAGATTTCTGATCTGCTGGTAGTGAGATTAAGGTCACCAGCTAAAATTAGATTTTCAGCCGCTAAAATTCCCAAGTTGTCAAGGCGTTGCCAGAATTCCTTCTTGGTCGATTACAGGACCATATAGGATTAAGGAGATTGATGGAACAGTACAATTCCAAGCTTGTTCACCCGTAGAAAAATGCCCTGAATTTGAGCATGTCGGGGTAAAGAGAGAAATGGTGAGGTCCCAGAGTGGCGAGGAAAGGCCTCGAAGTGCCAATAGAGCTTGCAGAGTGGTGCCAACTTGGGCCAGGGTGAATACATGAGAATCTCTAGCTAATATTGATAGCTATGAAGAAGTTTCTTGCAGGAGAAAATGAGAAAAGAAGTACGTCGGTGTCAGCGTTTTGCAAGGAAGTTTTTGGAGGTCTATAGACCCTCACGATGTTGATGAAGCCAAATGTATCTTACCTCTTACTGCCCGATGGGTTTACACAGGCCTCAGCCTTGAATTGGTCTTTGGGTTTATTGATGTCTCTATTCTAGGCAGGCAAATAAATTCTTCTTTCTAGCACTTCTTGTTTTGGGAGGAGAGAATTCAGCTATTCTCTAGAACCGAATTAGTGCAAATTTACGATGGAAAAATAATTTAAGGATGAAGGCTGATTGATAGATTTTCCGGATTCTCATGGTTGCTTCCCAAGGAAAGGTAGGTTTGAAGTGAAAGAGATGAAAATGGTGGTGGGTTCAGGATCAATGCTCTAGACTTTCTTCTACATTGAGAATCTATGAAGGGAGTTAGATTAATACCCGGCAAAGTAGAATGTACAGTTAGTCCAACATCTAAAGCGTTACAATACTGTTGGGAGAAGGATGTGAAGGAGGATGGGCGAAGGCTGAGGCATTCGTGGAAGGGAATGGGAGAATGCGGAATGGGAGAATAAATTAAGGAAGGATTAAATGTCCGAGCATTTAGAAGGGAGGCGAGAATAAGTTGGTATTTTTGAAAATAAAATCTTGTCAGAGTAGAAGGTATTAAGAGAGAGAGGCGGAGAAGGGCTGTAAAATTACCTCTATATCACAATGTAGAGGTGGGGTGGCTTGGAGAGTGAGGCACCTCCAAAGTCTGATTAGGAGAAGATAAGTAGCCAATGAAATTTTCCTCTTAATTTGGGTCAGTGGTTCGGCCCAGGAGGAGGAAAATTTGAATAATAGCGTTTAGAGTATAGATAAATTTGCAATAAATATTTGTCCTCTCATAATTCTCCAGCCTGGAAATCTTGTAAATGTTATCTTACAGATAACCATGATGTAACAGGTTTTTAATTTAAAACTGGTTAAATGTTCTAGGTTTTGCTTTGAGATATTTATTGGTAATATTTGTTTTGCTTTTGATTCTACCTAAATACTCAAAATTACAAACAGAAAATGTGAATTTTACATTTTAACAATTTTTAGAGCCTAGGCATTAGGGGATTTGAATCTACCTAAATACTCAAAATTACTAACAGAAAAACGTGAATTTGACATTTTAACAATTTTTTATTATCAGGAATATGGATGATTTGAGTGCCTAGTATCAAACACTTTAGTTTATTGATAAATAAATTTGTTTAGACATGGATGATTTGAGTGCTTCTTATCAAACACCTTAATTTATTGATTAACAAATTTGTTTAAATACAGATGATTTGAATGCACACCTTAATTTATTAGTAAATTTGTTTACTTTGAAATTGGATGTAGATTTATTATTTTTAAAAGGATAAATTTTAATTTTTTTGTAAATTAATTTTTTATTAGAAATTTTGTAAATTTAGTTTTATTTAAATTTTATTTTGAAAAGAAAAAGTTATAATATTTTATTTAGTAAAAATAATATTTAAAATAAAAAAAAAATTGTATTTGTAAAAAAAAGAAAAAAATCAATGTAAAATTTGCTCCATAAATAAATAAAGTAAAAAAAAAAAAAAAAGAAAAATGAATTTTGAATTTTCCTTTTATATAAATCTCTCATGTTGTAATGTGAGCGACCTTCACCGTTGGATTTTCAAATCAATGCTATTAGTCAAATTTCAAGTTGATAATCAAATTGTTAAAAGTTTTGAGTATTTCAAAACTATTTAATAATAAGGTTGTATTTCAGTGTTAAATTGTTGAGCAATAGATTATTTTTCAAATTTTTTTGTGTGGTTCAAAAATTGTATCAGGTCCTAATATGGTTGGATTTTTTGAGGGTGTCTTCTTAACTATCCGCGATTTCAAACCTTGGCCACCTTACAAAATGGATGTTATATTTTTATTTTTCTTTATATGTCCCAAAATGGTTTTCATACCTAAAACAAAATCACTCAAATCTACAATTCTAACTAATTCTTGCCTAATTTTAAGTAAATATTACCTGAAAAACTTTTATTATGCTTTCTTGCCTAATTTTAAGTAAATGTACCAAAGAAAAATCTTTTGTATAACATTTAGACTAAAGCTTTTTCATTAATGTAAATTAAAAAATCTATTTTAATCTTTATTTAATCAAATAAAAAAATATAATTCTATTTTTTAATTTTTTTAAAAACAAATTTTAATTAAAATAGATTTTTGTTAATTTATTTTATTATAGAGCTTTTTAATCATAATTTTTTTTTTTAATTTTATTATTATTATGTACATTTTTATTTTTATTTTTTTAAATTTCATTTTAATTACGCCGAAAGGCGTACACCTATTGACAATGGACATATTTAATAGGGCTTTAGTGCTTAATAAGTTTTCTATGGACATGATTAAATATGGCTCGAATATTCTTAGCAATCACACAAAATAAATGGCTATGATTTCAATCATTAACTTCCTAGCTTAAAGACATCCGTTTATGTGTTTACTTTTTTACATTTACTTAATCATATTTAAAAATTACTTTGATAGCTAACTGATTGCCACATAAGTGATTAACAGAAATTAAAATATTAACACCAGATAAATGAAGCCTGTTATTTGTTAATCAATAATAAAATTTAATATATTCTTTTAAGGATTCTTTTCATCTTATCAACTTCGACATTGATCAGCCACAATTATGTGATTGTGCTAGTATTACAAACTTGATCCATTTACTTGGATCGTAGATGCACCTAGCATTTATTTCAAGTGAAAAAAGTTATTACCTTTCCTTTTAATTCTACAATATCATTGAAAACAATAGTAGTAATATATTTATATTTTTTTGGAAAAGCGTAGACCATTTTTTTGATATTTAGTCATACCAATGTATTTGTATGCGTTATACTCTTGCCCATCACAAGTATTGCTAAGATCCACACTCTTTCATAAGTTTTGGAGTTGCTCTAGAAAGGCATGTCCACCTTCACTGCCATTTTATTTTGGATCGCGGGTTCATATTGACGCTTAAAATATTGTTATTTCTTTGCTTCTAATGCATTCAAGGTGGTGGGGATATCACTTAGTGTCAAGGGGGTCGTATTAGTTTTTTGAAAGGAAGATAGGGCATCAATAGGTAAAGAAATTATTTCTTTCAACTTTCCACCCGCTAGTTCTTTAGCCTTATATGCATTTTGTTGAGGTTGTGAATCTTCTTTTATAGGGTACAAACCTTCAATTTTGACACATATTTGGTTCAAATTTGTTTTTTTTAAGAAGTTTAATATTGTTTTATAGATTTATGCAAATTTCTTTTTTGGCATATTGTTTTCTAGAGGTGATCTAATAAACTTGTTTTTTGTTTTTTATTTTGTACAAGTTTTTATGTCAAAGTTGTTGTCTATGAGAAAAAGTTTGCACTTTTTCAACAATGGCAAGGAGGGCATTGTAAGTCGAGTTTTGTAATTTAATTTTCTCACAATTTCTATCTTGGTTTGTTTTCTCTTTGTAATATTGTTTCTTCAATTATTCTTTAATGGTAATTCATCATATTAAATTTTCATTTTAAAAATCATTCCTTTCTATTTTAGGTGTTTCTTAAACTACAAAGATTTAGCATATATTTTTTTTAATCTATGATTTTTATTCTCTTGTTTAAATAGATAACAAAAAGAAAGGTTACATTGGCTTTGAGTTTTCTCTATTAAAAAACTTTACCTCAAGACTACAGCATGTTTTGTAAGCGCAATTTATTTTATTGCTTATGCTTTTATTGATTCTTGCATATGGAACTATTTTCCATGGCTTGTTGATGCCTCATTTACCAATGAGGATTCTTTTACTATGAAAGCATAATGTATTCCATCCCTTCCAGGGAATCTTTGTGGATTCATTATACTAAAAAGACATCTTTATTTTATATGTTCAACTTGTTGTATTTCATTTATATTTGGTTTTATAGCATAGGAAATGGTTGCCATTGCCTTGCATTATGCCTACTTGGTATTTTGTTTCTTTATTGGACACCATGTTTGCATTGTCTAATGTCTTCCTCGGGTTCAATGCATGCATAAGCCTACCCCAAACACTAAGGTCTCTAAGAATAGATGCAAGGTTGAATGGTGTAATTCTTTGAACTTTAGTGACTTATGACAACTTTTATCTTCCTTATTTCCAATATTTTTTCTTCCAATATCTCAAATTTATTCTTAAGCTTTTGAAACCTAAGACTCTAAGCATGTAGGTCAATCTTCATATTGTACTTGTAGACGTTGGAGCTTTCACTCCTTCATTCATGGCCCTAATGTTGTTGTTTAAACCTTTATCCTTGAGCAAAGACGATCTGTACTTTAGCATTAGGACTTTCTTAAACATAATTACCCATCAACTCCTATTCTTTTTTGTTGCCACAACTTCCAAAAAAGAATTTCATTGATGGCTATGGATGGAAAATATACCTCCCTCTAACTTCATACCCACTTATTACAATATAAAATTCATTGTTGTTCATTTTCATAGCCGAAGTTAAATTAGATTGGCATGCTTTGTAGTCATTTGCACAAATTAAACATTATTGAGGAGAATAACCATTTCTTGTAATTAATTGTATAGACACTTGCACAAACTAAACATGGTTGTGGAGAGGTGCAATTTCTTGTAATCAAGTCCATCAAATTACATTTTATTGTCTTCCAACCATATTATTGAAATATTTTTTAGTTTTGGGTCTCGATCCCTATTAGAATCCACCTTCTAAAATATTTTCTATGAAACTATATGTATGCATTTTGTTTGTCACATTATTCTTATATTTATAACCAACAAATTAATTTGATGTTTTTTAACCAAAATGAAAATGAAAATGTCTCCCTTTTCTACCGATCCTCATTAGAATCATTTTCTTCTAAAAAAATTCATAAAGTTATATGCATGCACTATGTCTATCGCAATGTTATATTTAATTTTTCATAAAGTTATATGCATGCACTATGTATATCGCAATGTTATATTTAATTTTTCATAAAGTTATATGCATGCACTATGTATATCGCAATGTTATATTTAAAATTGGTCATTTCAAGTGTTACTTCTTTTATGAAAGAATAGTAAATGAGAAAAAGGATGTTTAGGTATGTTTTCTTCAAGAGAATCAATATTTAGAACTTCTTTCTAAATTTAAAATTGAAGAGCTTGTTTTCTTGAGATGATAAATGTAGAAAAACCATTTAAGTTTCTTTTTAATTTATTTCTTTTATATATTGTTTTAAAAGCTATTTTCAAAGGTTTACAATTTCGAGTAATGGTTTTTCTACAAAGTTCAATTTTAGTTGAGTGATCCAAAATAAATTTACAGTTTATGATATAATTTTATCGATGCTCTCGAATTAAGAACATTGAATTTGGGCCCTAGAAAGGTTGGTTTGAGTTAGAACCTAAAAATCACATTACAAGACTAGAGCAGTAAATCCTCCATTTGAGGATCATAGAAGTGGAACTTTGGGTTCCCAAATGTTGAGGACATAGGTTTTGAGCATAATTACTACATTCTATGCATTGGTAGATTTCCAATGGTGGTTTGATTTTGTCAAATTGAGTCTATATGTGAATTTTACACCCTTGGTAAGTTAACTATCCAATTAATCCCTCCTATATTGTCAACTAGCAATTATGTCATCTCTCCATAATTTACATATGGAGCTAGTAACAGATGATAATCCACTAGCAGGGTAAATTTTAGGGGCTAAATTTCACTCATGGGCTAATTTTCCATGCTTTTTCCAAAAAAAAGATTCATCAATTTCCATTTTTTTTAAAAGTGATTCACTCAAATTCTATAGAATAAAATTATTTTACCTTGAAAATAGAACAAATTTTATAGAAACTATATAAAATCCTTAGAAATTTGAAAATTTTTACAAAAATATCACCAAACATTTTAAAGTTTGAATATTAAGGACTAGTAAGATTCGCCCAAGTTTCTACATTCTGAGATAAATTTCTATCCTTAAAATTATCCATGTCCACTAGAGAATTATAGAAGAAAAATGGTCATTCCAAGAGGGTTCCAAAACCCTAAACCTTAGTAACCTTAATTCAAGCTATCAAAAACCCAAATGAAGGAGAGAAATGAGTTCACTTTTGTTTAGTCACAATTTTCGTTGCATAGTATGAGTAGTGAGTGTGAAGGAGATACTAGCAGATCAAATAGAGAGAGAAGCATATTATAAAGGAATGTAGAAGACCATGGTGTCTCATAGTTTCGTAGTAAGCTTATCTTTGTAATATGTATTATAAATATCCATAATATAACAAGAAAAAAGACACAATTTTTCATTTCTTGTTGGTTTTCTTATATTGGATTTCTAGGATAAATGTTGTGTTCCAATGTGTGTGTAGTTTCCATCTATTTTTGTTTCACATCATACTAGTCAAATAATTTGGTTGGCGAATTTTATTTCTTATTTAAATAAGTAAAAGTACAAAAAAAGTCACACAATCAAACATAGTCTCATTGTAGACATTGAAGTAAGTTGTAATATATTTTCGTAAGTAGATAATTGGAATATACAAGCAATTAACATATCATATTAGTATCAAAGTAATTTTATGTGGGAATTTGTGAAATTTGAGTGAAATATATGCTTACTTGATTTAGATGTAACACACCCGACCCTTAAGTACCCTTTCTAGGGATGGGGCATCAAAATTTTGCTTACTCAAATCATCTTGAATCATCTCTCCAAGATGATTCATCCTCTGCTACTTGCCCGTATCTTTCTAATGACTGTTACCAGGCTCTAATCCAACCTCTGGTTTACAACTTATGGCTTCCCGAAGTCCTTCAAACGTTTGTTGGTTGAGGTCCACGTGGATCCATCTCGTTCGTACGATTTCCAGGTTCCTACCTCCCACAGGGAAGTTCCATCCACCGTCCAAACCAATGGTGAGACCTAATCCTCATATAACACACAAGCCAGAGGAGAATTCGGCGTTCGACACTTCGGCACTGAACGCCCCTTTTCTTTTCTACATGCATGTCCATTGGAGTCCTGAATTCCTAAAGGATCTCGAAATATCGTCACATGGCTCCGACCTTCGGTCCTTTCGACTCACCCTCGACACTATATTCCAAACCTCCGGAGTCTCAAAGTCCCGGACTCCCAAAGTCCCGGAATCTCTCCACATGGTTTCGACCTTCGGGCCTTTCACCTTACCCATGATGTTGCCTCCCAAACCCCCGGAGTCCTGAAATCCCGAAGGATCCACTCTCACATGGGGTGGCATACTAGATGCGACGACAATACAGGTGGGTCCCGAGTACTTCTCCCGCCACATGGACCAAACATGTAATTGCCAGAGATGACATGCTGCAAGGCAAAGAGGACACATGGCCCCTATAGTGGGTGACACGTGTCACGTCTTAATGGGCACATAGGGTCGGTCAAACGTCTATATCTAGGTGACACGTGGCACGTCAAACATGGGTCCACATCACCCTGGGTGACGTCAGCATACCATGTCACCCCAGACTGATCGCCTTCCAAGTCCTTCGATCTTACAGTCATGGTGTGTCCACGTAACACATGGATCTACGGCTCCATTACTTCATAACTTTGGCGTTCAGGGGATTTGTGGTGTGACTCATGTTGGTTGTGGAGCCTGATTATCTTCTTGATTTAGAGGTCTTTTTTTTCCAGTCGTGTTTATACCCCATGAAGACTTTATACCTCGAAAGAATGTACACTCCTCCACGTGGGGGAGTGAAGAGGGGGGTTACCCCCTCTATGGGGTTCGGGGGCAAGTGGGCCCCCGAAGAAAAAATTGCCTTGTAAATGTACATTGTAATTTCATTGTAAATGTGGACCGTTCATTATAAGGTTGCAGATATGACGGTAGAAGTTATGTTAGGGTTTTTTCACTAGAAGGCAACCCTCTTTTATGAGGGAAATGTATTGCGGTTATGTATCATTATGAATATTGTATTCTAAGTGAGGAGACTGTGAGAGAAGATGAGGAAGTTACAACGGGTGTGTTGTAGGTTGTATCCCTTCATTTGCTAGATAATAATAAAGGAAGGACCTGGCAATTTCTCTAGTGGACGTAGACCACACTGGGTGAACCATGTATATCTGTGTCTCTATTGTATTGCATATCTTTTGTGTTTTATTTCTGCATTTGTTTTATTTTATTGCTCCGCGATCCTATTTTTCTAACAACTGGTATCAGAGCGAAAGGTAACTCGCAGGAAAAGAGGGTTCATGGTTCGAGTGGGAGAAATGGCGGAAGATGGAAAGTTTAGGGTTGAGAAATTTAATGACCAGAACTACTGGATATGGAAGATTATTTATATTAGAAGGATCTATTCCTACCATTGGGTGGAATAGCAAAGAAGGTGACGACCATGAAGGATGAAGAATGGGAGGTTCTTGACAGAAAGGCATTGGGAATGATACGGTTGAGCCTGACAGTGTTGGTGGCTTTCAATATTTCGAAAGAAAAGACAACAAAGGAGTTGATGGACGCATTGGCTAAACATATGAAAAACCCTCGATGTCCAATAAGGTCTTTCTAATGAAGATAATAATTAATTTGAAGATGTCAGAAGGTGGGTCTATTGCAGATCATTTAAATGAATTTAATACAGTTACTAATCAACTAAGTTATGTAAAAGTGGACTTTGATGATGAGGTTAGGGCTCTTATAATCTTGTGCTCATTTCCATAAAGTTGGAATGGCTTGGTAATGATTGTAAGTAACTCTATCTCTGGTTCAAATAATTTAAAATTTGATGATGTTGTTGGTGTTACCCTTAGCGAGGAAATGCAACAGAAAAGCACAGGTGAGACATCAGGTAATGCGTTGAACATGGAGAATAGGGGAAGACAAAAATATAGAGGAAAGGGATGAGGGAACCGCGAGAATTCTAGGAAGGGAAGATTCAAATCCATATCTGGAAAGATAGAGTGCTGGAATTGTGGGAATAAAGGACATCTGAAGAAAGACTACAGAGCTCCAAAGAAACAAAGAGATGGACATCAAGAGAAAAATCAGGAAGAAAATGTAACAAGTGATGTGCTACAAGATGCTTTGATTCTTTCTATAGATAATATTTCTGAGTCTTGGGTAGTAGATTCAGGGGCTTCATTTCATGCCACACCCCATAGGAAACATTTTCTATATTATGTTCAAGGTGATTTTGGATAGGTTCATTTGGGTGATGATGCACTATGCAAAATTGTTGGAATGGGAAAGGTAAAAATAAAGCAAAGCAATGGAAACCAATAGTAGTTGAAAGAGGTAATACATGTTCCAGTTCTAAGGAAAAATCTAATTTCAACAGGGCAGTTGGCAAGTGAAGGTTGTATATCCATATTTACAGATAAGGTGTGGAAGGTCACCAAAGGATCATTGGTGATAGCAAAAGGAGATAAGGTAGGTACATTGTATATATGTAATGGAAATACTAACTCTTCTATCTCTTTAGCTTCTACAAGAATGGATACAACACTGTGGAATCATAGGCTTGGACACATGAGTGAGAAGGGGATGTAGATACTTCACAAAATAATTTTGTTTCCAGATCTTAAACAAATTGATTTGGATTTCTGTGAGCATTGTGTTTATGGAAAACATAAGAGAGTCATATTTCTCAGAGTCAAAAAAGAAAAGAAGAGTGAAAGGTTAGAGCTTGTGCATACAGATGTATGGGGACCAACTCAAATATAATCTCTTTGTGGATCTCGTTATTATGTTACTTTTATTGATGATGCAACTAGAAAAAATTGGGTTTATTGCATTCGACAAAAATCTGATGTTTTTTATACTTTTAAGAAATGGAAAGCTTTGGTTGATAATGAGACAGGAAAAAGGTTGAAGTGTCTCAGATCAGACAATGGAGGTGAATATTGCAGCAATAATTTTGATTATTATTGTTCATACCATGGGATTCATAGAGATAAGACAGTTCCAAGAACACCAGAAGAAAATGGTGTGTCAAAAAGGATGAACAAGACAATCATGGAGCGTGCAAGGAGTATGAGATTGCATGTTGGTTTTCCCTTACAGTTCTGGGAAGATGTTGTAGATATTTTTGTTTACTTAATAAACAAAGAACCTTAAATCTCTTTGGATGGTAGATTTCCAGAGGAGGCATGGACGGGTAAAAAGGTAAACTATTATTTTTTGAAGATTTTCAGTTGCGAATCATTTGTCCATATTGATAAAGAAAATAGAACAAAGATTGAGGAAAAATCCAAGAAGTGTACCTTTATTGGATACAGTGTTAATGATTTTGGTTATAGTTTATGGGATTATGAAAATAAGAAAATCATTAGGAGTAGAGATGTCATATTCAATGAGAATGTCATGTACAAAGATCAGTTGCAGGGAAAGAAACAAGAAAAAGAAAAACCAGAATACACAGTGCTTGATGAGATCACTGAAAAAGAAATTCCAAAGGAACCATAAAATCAAAATGTACAAAAATTGGAGCAACAGGTACCTCAAACTCCTGCAAGTGTTGTTAGAAGATCTATCGGGTTAAGTAGACCCCCTGAATGATACTCTCCTTCATTATATTATTTATTGTTGACTGATTCCGGTGAACCATAATGTTATGAAGAGGAAATGCAGGTAGACACCAAAAAGAAGTGGGATTAAGGCATGAAAGAGGAAATGGATTCCTTGGTAAATAACCAGACTTGGAACTTGGTTCAGTTGCCTTCAGGAAAAAGAGCATTTTAGAATAAATGGGTTTACAAATTGAAGGAAGAAGATGGAGGGAAAAAGAGGTACAATGATAGACTTGTTGTAAAGGTTTGCACAAAAGAAAGGTATAGATTTTGATGAAATATTTTCTCATGTTGTTAAAATGAATTCAATTAGGACTATTTTAAGTCTTGTGGCAGTAGAAGATTTTCATCTTGAACAGTGAGATTTAAAAACAACTTTTCTCCATGGGGATTTGGAGGAAGAGATTTATATGCAACAACCATAGGGGTATGAGGTCAAAGGGGAGGAAAATTTGGTATGCAGGTTGAAGAAGAGCTTGTATGGCCTAAAGCAAGATCCAAGGCAGTGGTATTTGAATTTTGACAGGTTTATGACATAACAAGGTTATAGTAGATATCATTATGATCACTGTGTTTATTTTAAAAGTCTAGAAAATGGAAGCTATATTATCTTGCTATTCTATGTAGATGACATGTTTGTTGCAAGGTATAATATGAAAGATATAAATGTTCTCAAGAAGAAATTAGCTAATTCATTTGCAATGAAGGATTTGGATGTTGCAAAGAAAATCCTTGGTATGAGAATAAAAAGAGACAGGAAAAATCACAAATTGACATTGTCTCAGGGTGAGTACATAGAGAAGGTGTTGGAGAGGTTTATAATGCAAAATGCAAAACTAGTTAGTACACCTTTGGCCATCCATTTCAAATTAACTAAGGAAATGTGTCCCAAGACACAGGAGGAGATATAATACATGTCTAGGGTCCCTTATTCATCAGCATGTGAA
>SNQJ01S0096887.1:2071-25224 GCA_010110895.2 Picea sitchensis
CCTCATTTTAGGGTTAACCACTTTCCATAATTAGAAAGTTCTCCATTACTTTATCATTTAAATATTCCTCGACTTTGTCACCTCACTTTATCATTTAAATAATCTTCTTTGATTTTGTCACTTCTCTTTATTATTTAAATAATGATTTCTTATTTTAAGGAACTTTGACTTGTTCTTTGACCTTGGGGGCTTCAAGCCTTTATATTGGGGTCCTTCAACTTCGTAAGGCCATAAATATCAATCCGTGAGAATTTATGTGACATTCCACATACCACTGGAAATGTCATGACAAGCACTATCCATCTAGGATAGTTTCACCAACAGCTTCACTGATCTTCATCTCATTATTCCACATATAAGCATGGGTTATCCATCCACACTTCAAGGATAACTCAACCGTAAAGCGTCTTCCCATGAGGGCTTTCACCATAAGGGGACCATTTTGGAGTTCATCCATTTGTGCACCTTATCAACCATAATAAGACCATTACATCAATCCAACTATGCATCATGTATCAATGAGAACTCATTGATCCATATTCATCATATCAATGACAACTCATTGATCCATATTCATCTATGCATTTTCATCAAGGACAATACATATTACATTTTACATCAATCATCAATCAATCAACCATTTGGAAAACATAAATCACTTGACATCAATCAATGACATCAATCAATCAAACCAATGGAATCAATGACAACCTGATCCAACATATTGTGTATGCAAGTCCTTCTATGGTTTACATGTGCATTGCCACATTATCATCAAGGGTCTGCATATATTTTTCTAATGTGGTCATGTATGCTTGAACCATAGTATGGACCTTTTTTGGTTGAATGAGATGTTGTTCTATGAGGTCCATTGTTACTTTAGTGGTTTCCTTGTTGATTTCCCATCTATGATTTGTATTGTCATGTACCTTATCAACCAATTCCTCCATTGTCATATTATTTTTTAGTTCCTCTAACTGGGGCAGATGACACAATTTGAGTAGTTCTTGAGCTGATTTTTGTATGCACGAGCATATTGCTAGTGAGCTTGTCGTTTCTTTGTCTACTCTTTGTTCCACTTGTTGGCAACAGTCTAGTGTATAGCTGTTAATATTTTTTTTCCTATATGAGGGGTGATATAGTTCTTTAGGATCATCTGGGTTCTCTGCGATCCATGTGTCTATGTTGTTCATGCCCTCCCAGATAATGTTGAATTGTGTTATCTTGGTTTGCACAATGCTATGCTGGTTTATGATGATGGAAACTAAGTCCTGAAACATGTGCAAGTTTACGTACATATCGATAAGGGATCCTTTGAGCTCAATCCTAACTTTTTCTATGCTTTTCTTGAAACTTTGTAGGCCCCCCTCGTCTGTCTTTACCTTTTGAAGCTTCTCCTCAAGCTGCCTAATCCTTACTTCCTGTTCCAAGTTCTTTCGACACAAATTTTGGATGTTGTCTTCTGTGGGGTTACAAAAGAGGATGAAACTGAGGCTATGGATACTGGATCTTTGTTGACATGTTATGTCATGGTATTTGTGTAATGATTGATATCAGGTTTCCTCCTATTACCGAAACTTTATTTTCTTTCTCTTGTAAAATCCTGCCTAATGCTTTGTCGTATACAAACTTCTTCATGTTGGGTACATCATTGGGCCTGAATGGAGTAATGTGTCCCAGACTTAGTCCATTGGCACTAGTTGTTGATATATAAGGGATATCAATGTCCATTGGGACTGCCTCACTATTTCTAATATCTTCATTTTTCTTTCTTTGCTCTTCTTTCGCCACTTTGTTTGTAGCCTCCCTAGCTACCTTCTTTGTTATTTCTTTTGTTGCTATTGCTGCAAATTTTTTTGTTGTCGTCTTTTGCTCAACTTATTTCTGGGAAGCTACCTTTGCTACAACTTCTAATTTATCTTTGGCCTTGGTTTGTTCAAAAATATTCTTCTTTTTCTCCATGGCATCATTCTTTTTCTTTTGAACCTTCTCTTTTTATCTACTAGAGTCTCTTCTTTCTCTACTGATCCTGAATGTGCAGAAGTGGAAACATGAGAAATTATTTATGTTGCCTCCTCCTCTACTTTCTTCCTGGATTCTTCTCATGATTTCTCTTCATCCACAATCCTTATAATGGGCTTGCCTTATCTCTTGAAGGTGACCTCGTTGTAATTTCTTACATTATGATATATCTCTTCTTACTCCCATATATATGTCGTGTATTCCCAAGAAAAACCTACCTTATTGAAATGGTCTTTTATGACTCCCTTTGGGTTGTGTATTATGAACCTATCCTCTCCAAAATGGAATGATATTAGGGTTTTTACTTCTTATTGTTCCTGCTTGGTGTTTGAAAATGATTATATACCAACATATAGTGGGAGTGGTGGCCAAATTGCTTTCTTGCCTCGGTATAACATTCCTCCTACTGCATGGATCACTATCTGGTATGCTACTTCGTGGAGTACTAGTTTGTTTGGTACACACCAAGGGAGGAAATGGGGGTATTTTTTGGATCTATACATTCCTATATAGGTAACATGTTCCATAAGGTACCAATCCCCAATCCTTTTTATGACAACTATCACTCTATCGGTCATGCATGGGGATGGTGTGAAAAAAATAAACTTGTACAGAGGAGCCAAAAAGTGTTTGAAGATATTCTGATATTCCATCCTACATTTGTGCTCCAAGACCACTTTCAGTAGATGTGAATACTTTGTCTGATGGTTGCCATTTTTTTAGGTACCATATCTATTATAATAGCATAAAACAAAAATACTACAGAGAATAACAATGGAACAACAAATTATAAGGAACCACAACACCAAAATAATACATTTATTGATAGTAAACAATGTTCACTTATCTCTTCGAGGGGGAAATATCCAATAGAGTAGTTCTCTATTACAATAATTCTCAAGACAAAGAATTCTCATTTCCTTGAATCTTTTCTATACTAAATCTATCTACCATAAGAACAATATAGAGGAAGATATTTCTAGAAGTGGAAGATTCTATAAGGTATTATTACATTTGACTTGTTCTTCTTTATTACAAGGCCTTATTAATATTGGCCTTTATTACATGGAAAATATATTATTCTCCCTATGTTAGGGGTTAGAGAGGATAGGTCCCTAACANCCTTAAAAATAACCTTGTCCTCGAGGCTTGATATGAAGAAATTGTTGTAGAATGTTAGTCAATTCCCAGGTGGCATCTTCTGGCTTTGTTCCCTTCCATTGAACTAAAAATTCCTTGATAGTGTGGTGGCATAGACGATGCTCACGCTGGTCCAAGAATTATTGTGGCTGCAACCAAATAAAAACTTCTTCATCCAACTCAGGTAGACTGGTTTGAGTATGGAACCTAGTACTGACACTTTATTTAAGAAGGAAACATGAAAAACAAGGTGGAGCTTAGAGTGAATGGGAAACTCTAACTGGTAGGCCACTGGTCCCACTCTCTTGAGAATACGGTAAGGACCATAGAATTTGGGGGTGATTTTTTGACAGTTCTTGGCTTTGACTGAAGTATTCTTATAGGGTGTAGATGATGAACCACCTAGTCCCCTTCGGAAAATTCACATTTAGAATGTTAAGCCCTAAATAATGGCTCATTACCCCTTAATTGGGGCATATTACATTAGTAATATTATTTTATTTATATCGGCTTTAGTCCATTAGTTGTAATTATACCTCCTAGTCGTCTATATATACCAATGAGACATTTTCATTTGGAATGATATGGTAATTGCACATTTATGTGGGCATAAGGAGGTTTCCCCCTCGAAGAGGCTTATTATTTGAATTTCTCTTTTTCAAGGTGTTGAGTACTTATTCTAAGGTTTTTCTATGCTATATTGATATTTGGTTCTTAACATATGGTATCAGAGCTCAAGGTCTTGGGGTTTCACTACTACATTTGAGACACCTTGGAATTGTCACTATAACATTGTTTCTACAATGTTTCAGAAGGAAAAACTTGGATGATATTTAATAGATATATCAAGGTACGTTGGGTTAAAATTTCAACTCTTGATGCCTTATACTTTTGGAGATATAGCCTGTGCAAGATAGGGTTCTGGAATCATATTGAACTGAGTCATTACAAAATTTTCGCTATAAATTTTTTTCTGTAATGTTTCAGACCTTGAAATATAGAGTATATTCACATAAATTAGTAATGTAGCTATGGTAAAAATTTCAGCTTCTGGGTCATCTTACATTTGTAGATGCACCCTGTGGAAGATAGGGTATCTGACTAGTCCTATTGACTACTCTCAAGAAGGTGTTCTAGGTAAAACAATCATGACTTCTTCCTAGAGTATCCAAATTGAGTGATACTAGTTGCATTGGATAGTGGACAATCTGTAGTAGTTTTGGTACGGGTTGCAAAATTTTATATCAATTATTTTGTGTGGGGCACACTATACAAGTGAGATCTCCCGGAAAGGCCAAAAATCAACAAGTTGTGGGGAAGTTACCATAAATTCCATGTGGCACATCCAATTTTGATCAGACCTATGGCATTGCAGAGAAGAAATATCAGAGAACTACAAAAAAGAAAGTGTCATACCCAGAAGGGATGAAACTTTGGAGATAAATAAGAAGAAAGATTGTCTAGTAGAACCACCTCAAAATCAAGGTTCGAAAGTGATACTTGGCCAACATGCCACCCAAAAAGGGAACTTCTACACCAAATAAGCCTCCATAGAATTCTACATGGACTCTTGTTGAAGGTGAAGAAATGTGTAGGGACATTAATGATTTACAAAAGAAGACAGTAACAAAAGATGAACTACAAGAGATGATGGAGGGTTTAAAAGGGGAGATCATGGAAGGATTGAAAATTTTCCTAATAGAGAGGACACCTAAAAGTGAAAATCTATCCCATGAAATTCATGATGAGGACATAAGGAAGGTGAATCAAGAATGGAGAAACTCCAACTTTGGGTTGAAGACAAACCACGTTCCTAAGATCAATATGAGGAAGTTTTATGGAAAGGACCCAATCACATGGATACTTTAGATGGAGAAATTATTTGATCCACATAATGTGCCACATACACAAAAGGTACGAATTGCTTCTTTATATTTAGAACCCAATCAATTTGTATGGTATCAATGGCTTTGTTCTCACAAATCACTTGTCACTTGGAAAATTTTCACGGAAGAAATGATATCACACTATGAGGATACAAGGAGCAATACCTTCTTTAGCCAATTGATAAATGTCAAGAAAAAGGGTTCAGTTACAGAGCACATGGAGAACTTCCAAAGATTGAATATAAAGGCAACAAATATTCCTAAGCAATTGATTGATGTATTCATAGGAACTTTAAAGGATAAAATTCAACATGAGGTTCGCCTTTGGGAACCCAAATCATTAGAGAATGCATTTAGGGTGGCAAGAAATGTTGAAAGTAAAAATATGGCTATGGCTACTAGAAGGACCAATCCTAACAGCTATAGAGAGAATAATGCTCCTTCTTCTAAAACACATCAACCTACAAGGTTGACACCTCAACAATTGGAGCAAAGAAAAGAAAAAGGTTTATGCTTTAATTGTGACGACAAGTACAGTAAGGGACATAAGTGTGGTGAGAATTAATTATTCTACATAGATTGTGAAGAGGAAGAAGAACAAGAACAAGAACAATAACCATCTCAATATGAAAACGTAGAAGCAATTTCATCTGAAGAGTTGACTCCCACGTGTTGACGGGCGAAACTGAACGTTCGTCAACTGAGAGAGTGGAACCGGTCTGGGGTTGTCTAATAACCCAAGCTGTTTGGAATGAACCACCCTAATGGTTTTAGCGGCTCCATTGGATGTTCTAAGGTCCTAGGAAAACCAAAGAGAAAACTAATCTAAACTAACTAATCTAACTAAAACAAATAAAGCAAACTAAAACTAAATAAAACAAGCTAACTAAACTAACTAACAATAAATAAAACAAACTAATACACTAATCTAATCAAAATTAACTACTAAAACAAACTAACTAATTTACTATCTATATATATAAACTACTAACTAATACTATACTTAACTAATATCTGAAACAAAACTTATCTACAAAATATACAATATTCACGAAATACAGATTTGAATAAAACCTGCAAATCTCATTAGCTATCTGCCCTAAGACAGAGGAAGGTATTTTTTTTTTTTGATTTTATAACTTTGTAAACAAGAAATGAAACTTATTGAAATTAAACAATCTAATATACTAACTCTACATATATCTAACTAAACTTATATCTAAACTAAACTACTAATAATATACTAAACAAGTGACAAACTGACCTGGAAATGCTCCAGATTTGTCCTGTGTATGATGACTTCGAAGCTGGTCGGAGGAAGGAAACTCACACCGGATGATTCAGAAGCTTCTCATAAACGATAGGCTGTGCTGCTCTTTGAATTGTTTAAAGGACAAACAAGACATAAAAAATCATAACAATTATATGATTTATAAATCTCTGCAATAAGGGAAACCTGTTATGCAAAAACTTATACTTATTAATTCAACTTATGAAGAAGAAAAATCTGCCATTCACAAACTGAATCAAGCAACTACTATGTTTTTTAAGTACTTGGAAGAAATCAGATATGGATTATATTGATCAAAACATATCATTTGCAAAGATTAAGATAGCTAAAGTAGTCATTAACCAAATGCAAATAGATACACATAAACATAAAACAAAATATTGATATTATGAAAAGCTAAAGCTGTAGCAGAATATCAAATTCTGTCTCAATCTATATTAAAATTCCATATCCTTGTTCTCCCACGAATGAGGATGATCATTATTACAAAAATAATAAGTATTTATAAGTTTCTCCACAGGGTAAAACTTCCCTGTGGATAGTATCAAACTGTTTTCATAATTTGGGAAGATATTCCCAAAATCAACTAAACTAGGAAACTAAAATGAAATCAAAATATTTCAAATATCCTCTAACTGCTCATCAAATGCACTGCAATTTCGAATTCATTTGCAATAGACCAAAAATAACAAGTTAGAAAGATATTTTATTAGCAAAACAATAAAAATCTAATCCTACAGACTTAGCTACAGAATCATCTGATTCTGTAGCTAGTCTAAAATAATATACATAATCAGAATTAAAATCAAATCGAATCTTTTAAAAGAATTAAGTCCAATTATCTTCCAATGATTACTTGAAAGAGAATCAAAATGATTTTATCATTCAACATTAAACAGGATCCAAATGATTCAATCGAAAACAGGGGTAGGAATACTCTGTTCTTCTGTTACCACAAAATCAGGTAAATCATAATCGAACAGTAACAAGACTGTTTCATATCCAATTGAAATTGATAATGAACCATATTGTATGTGATACGATCTAATCCAACATAACCATTTTCCACTTGTTATAGTTATAATGATATAGCAAAAGATTCATATCGTTTAATCGAATACAAAGATAGAAAGATTGTTTCGATTATGGGTAAATGAAATCATACGTGACAGCATCAACCAAACAGAATTTGTCATAGATTTCGATCATTGATCCTTGCACAGTCAACAGACAAGATCGATTAACAGTGATCAAAACCATAATAGAATCGACAGAAGTGATAATTGCAAACTGGGCAAATAATCTTGATTGGTATTGAACGAAATCATTAATTTCAAACGGATCATGACAGATTTTAATATAGAAATAAATCGTGAATCCAATCTTGTTTTACAAATCAAATTCAAACAGAATATTCATTGCAATATGAATCCAACTGATAACATGGTCGAGCTAACAGTAAACCAATGCGAATTAACCGGCTAGGTTTTTAGCATAATCATTATGAATCGAATCTATTCATGATTTGGGCGTGTTTGTACAGAGTCACATTGGAAACGATCTGAGTTGAAAGTCATATGGGACATAAAACCGTAACAATTAACCTCATCAAAATCATTGCCAATCATAGCATATGCATTATAACAAAATCGAAATGAAATGTGATTGTGTTCTAAATTGGATATGAGAAACACTTCCTGTCTTGAATAGGTACGAACAAATTCAATTGACAGAAGAGCATCCATTTTAACTCAATCAAACAAATCAAATCCACACCAAGATCAATAAAATTGATGAAAATCTAATGGAAGCTAAACTGGGAAAACGAACTTCCATTTAGTCAAAGCAAAGCTATGTATAGAATGCATACAATGTGACAGAGCCAATCAATGCTGTAAATAGAGTTGTTCAAAACTGAATTTGAATTCGTTATATAAACAAGTGATAAAATATACCTGTGTGATGACAAAGGCTGTTCAATTATGCTAACTTAGAATTCACGATAGCCGTGGTTGATTCCACATTTTTAAACAAGATGGAGCCTGTCGTCCTTTGTTTCTTATCAGTGGCTTGTAGCTTAGCCTTTTGACTGGTAAGCAATGCAACCTGGTCCTCCAAAGAGTGAATTCTTGACTGTAGAATCGACACATCATTATAATACCTCTCTAACCATGAACTGCATTGATCAGAGGGTGACACTGTAGGTTTAGACAGAGCAGGAGAGGGTTTGGATAAATGACCAGGGGCTTCACAAGGCAACTTAATGCCTGGGTAATTAGGGTCATTCTGTAGGCAGGGGTGTAGGTTTGACACAAATTCATATGAGGGTTCGACACACAAACCTTGCGAATAGGGGTATTCGCTAGCCAAGAAACGCTCCACTTCTGAATCAAAGTCCTCACTCAACATGATAGGGTTTGGATCGAAAGGAGGTTTTGGCTTATTTCTTGCCATCCGTGAAATTAAACGTGCATTCTTTTTCCCTTTGGTGTTTGCAGTGAGATTTTCCTTGGGCTTTTTTCCCATAGGCTTAACAGTCTCAACACCCTTAGTCACAGTGTGGGGTAGGTCGGTAGGAAGGTTAGCCGAGGGTTTGGGTAGAAGGATATTGTAGGGCACTGGGGGTACAACCTTGACCTCGCTCACCACTGGTTTGTCGACCTGTGTAGGGTTCAAATCCTCAAAATCATTCTGAGCAATGAAATTGCTCCAATAATATCCGTGTAGACTCAAATGACAGACAACAATAAGCTTAACCAGCCCATAATGAAAATGGCTACTATCAGCCTGATTTCTTTTGTACTTCTTTGACATTTTAAACAGGATTCTATGCAAATAATAGGGCATATTGAGCTGATAACCCATAAAAACCATAAGCAAATGCAGGTGGTGTAAGAACACAAACCTGTACTGACCTTCGCAGGTCACAAATTGCTTGATTATCATCAATAAATCATGCCAATGTTGTTTAAGCATAGTTGCTGGCAAACCTTTATCACAGGAGGTAATTTTACGTGACTAGAAGAGCAGTGTCCATGGGACCTCCTCTACTTTGCAATTCTTGGACCATCGTTGTCAAGTGGTAGGCAAACCTATAGCGAGACTGATAAACTGTTCATCAATTTCCAATTGAATATCGCCGACCTTGGCTCGACAGCCATCAAAGGTCATGGCGAATTGTCGAGCTACACAGAGGTTAAAACCCTCAAATATTTGTATAAATGGAAGCCACCCATTTTCCTCGAGGTCACTGCAGGCACTGTCAAACATCAACAGAGCCTGGTTGCCATTGGGTTCAGCCCTCACGACTAGGGCCATGGTGTGAGCACAAGGTAAGGGTTTGGTTCGAATTCACCAATGCACAGGAGCAATGCGAGGGTGGTGGAGTTATTCACCGCCATGCACAATAGTTGTGGTAAAGTACAACCGCCAAGTCCCACATATGTTCAAACAATCATAGCATAGCTCAAAAACCATATGGTTTGGCCGACCAAAGAATCAAATGGTGAGTGTTATGCCAACACGCCAAATCAACTATAGTTTTTCAAACCATTGACATTCAACGTGAAACCAACACCAAGTGCTAACCATGCGCTATTGTATAAATCAAAAGTTTTAAACCATTATGCCAATTGATACTCATAAAATTGACAAGCCACAAGCTATATAAAAAAAATAACATAAGGATCACATTATATATATAAAAACAAAAATAAATCATGACCCCTATGCAATTCATAAAATCAATAATTAGGCAAGTCATAAAAACTATAAATCTATATGCACAATGCCTCACAAACTTAATAAAATCAAGTTATACAATCAATATAAAAATGTCCAATGAGCACAGTTTAAAAATCCTTTCAGCCACATAACGATAAACCAAAGGTAAGTGCCATAGAAAATATCGATAAAAAGATGACGACAATTCAGATAGTGATCGAAATGTGACCTCAAAAGGAGAAATTTTCATGCTTACAGTCGTGAAAACTTAATGAAGACAAATTTGCAAGTGTCGCAAGAAATGAAAATATAGTCTATTTGAAAAATGCGACAACAATTTGAAGTTCAGAAGACATAGGTGTAGGCAGCTTATAGGACAATAGAGAAAATTGAATTGGCTGCCAACACCATGATATCATGTAATGCATTGGATTGAATTAGCACTCCTCTAACCCTCAAGATCGAAGGATATATCAAAAATAAAAAGGTAATAGTCCTAATTGATTCTAGCAGTACTCATAATTTCATTCACTATAAATTAGCCAAAGCTCTCAATTGCTTTGTATATTCAGCACCAGAGTTTCAAGTAATGATTGCAGATGGAGGAACTATCAATTGCTCAGGAAAATGAAATAATACCAATCTTAATATGGGGGAATATGTAATTAATAGTCCAATGATTTCTATACCCATGGGTGGTGCTGATGTTGTACTAGGAATCCAATGGTTGCAATCATTATGAACAATGGCTTTTAATTTTCAAGAACTTTTCATGAAATTTTCATTGGAAGGAAAATAAATTGAGTTAAGAGGTATCACAGGGAAACCCGGTAAGGTGATAAGCTCTAATGGCATGAAAAAATTATTGAAAAAGGGGCATCAAGGTGTTATTTCACAACTATGCTCACTAGATGTTCAAAAATCTAAGCCATCTATTTCTCTATATCTCCAAGGGATCATTGATAAGCATTCCAAAGTATTTGAAGATATTCCCAAAAGTCTTCCACCCACTCAAAATTATGATCATGATATTAAACTAATTCCTGGGAGTGTTCCTCCTAACACTATGCCATACATATACCCTTATGCCCAGAAGAGTGAAATTGAGCACATTGTTGAAGAAATGATAGAGGCTGGAATTATTAGACCTAGTCAAAGTTCTTACTCTACACCGGTGGTAATGGTATTCAAGAAAGATGGTTCATGGCATATGTGTCTAGATTATAGAGATCTCAACAAGATCACTATTAAAGATAAGTTTCCAATTCCCATCATTGATGAATTGTTATATGAACTACATGGAGCAATCTATTTCACAAAGTTGGATCTCTGTTCAGGGTATCACCAGATTAGAATGAAGGAAGAAGATATCCCAAAAAACGTATTCCGAACTCATGAAGGCCGTTATGAATTTTTGGTCATGCCTTTTGGCCTTACAAATGCACCTTCCACATTCCAAGGGTTGATGAATTCCATTTTCAAGCCCTTCCTTCGAAAATTTGTGTTAGTATTTTTTGATGATATACTAATCTATAGAAAGTCTTGGGAGGATCATGTGCCACATGTTGACAAGGTGCTACAACTACTAAAGGAGCAACAACTATATGTCGAACCATCCAAATGTTTCTTTGGAGTGAAGGAGGTAGAGTATTTGGGTCATATTATATCTCATGAAGGTGTCAAGGTAGACCCTAACAAGATTAAGGCCATGATGGACTGGCCGATTCCAAAAACATTGAAGAATCTTAGAAGATTTTTGGGTTTCATAGGTTACTACCACAAGTTTGTTCGACACTATGGAATAATAGCAGCACCTTTAATGACACTAACTAAGAAGGATGCATTTTCATGGACTCCGGAGGCAACTAAATCTTTTGAACAACTTAAAGAGGTGATGTGCAAAGATCCTATCTTGACCACTCCAGACTTCACAAAAACCTTTATTGTGGAATGTGATGCCTCGAGAAATAGAATTGGTGTTGTACTAATGCAAGAAGGAAGGCCCCTGGATTTTTAAATTAGACCACTCAAGGGAAAGGACTTACACAAACCCATTTATGATAAGGAAATGATGGCAATACTACATGCATTGAAGAAATGAAATCCTTACCTAATAGGTAGGCACTTCAAGGTCAAAACAGATCATGATAGTCTTAAATACTTCTTGGGAAGAACAACAAAAATGGGTAATCAAGATATTGGGTTATGATTTTGAAATCATCTATAAAAAAATGGAAGGAAAATGTTGTGGCAGATGCACTCTCAAGAAAGGATGAGGATGTTGAGGCCTTTCTCTATGCTATCTCAATCATCCAACCTGATTGGATAATAGAAGCAAGCGATGAATGGAAGAATGGAAAAAAAGTGTGGACTCTCATTCAAAGGTTGCAACAGGATTCCAGTGCATCAGATACATTTACATGGAAAAATTATTCACTATGGTACAAAGATCACTTCTATTTATGTAAGAAATCCCAACTCAAACAAAAGGTACTATTGGAATTGCACACCTCTCCAATAGGAGGGCACTCAGGATTTTTGAAAACCTACCAAAGGGTCAAGAAGGAATTTTTTTGGGATGGCCTTAAAACTAATGTTCAAAGGTTTGCGACATAATGTTTGGTTTGCCAAGAAAATAAGGTGGAAACAATTAATAACCCAGGTCTTTTACAACCATTAGCCATCCGAAGTCAGCGCTGGGAGGAGGTTTCCATGGATTTCATCATAGGGTTACCAAAGTCTGAAGGAAAGAGTTTCATCATGGTGATTGTGGATAGACTGACCAAGTACGCACACTTTTGTGCACTCTCTCATCCCTTCAAATCCAGTACAGTTGCCACCACATTCATGGAGACAGTTCAAAAGCTACATGGAAGACCAAACATTATTGTAAGTGACAGAGATCCCATCTTCACTAGACATTTTTGGACATAACTATTTTCTTGTTTGGGTACTCAATTGTCTCATAGCTCATCCTATCATCCTCAATCTGATGGAAAAACCGATATAGTGAACAAATGTCTGGAAGGATACCTTCATTGCTTTTTCTCTGATAAACAAACATAATGGTTCAAATGGTTACCCTTGGCGGAATGGTGGTATAACACTTCCTTTCATACTGCAACGAAAATGACACCATTTATGGAACTCTATGGATACCACCCTCCTTCCATCACTTCTTCTCTAAAAGAAAAATCTAATGTTCAAGCAGTGAAAGATCACATCAAGCATCAACAAAAAGTTCTCCAAATATTAAAGGACAACCTAACCATGGCACATAATCACATGAAACAACAAGTATATCAACATCATAGTGAAAGAAGTTTTGAAGTAGGAGATTGGGTGTTTTTAAGACTACAACCATACAAATAGATGTCCCTCAAGCAAGCCAAGAAGGATAATAAATTATCACCAAAGGACTATGTCCCTTATAAGGTGTTTCAAAAGATTGGTATTATGGCATACAAATTGGAGTTTCCTTCATCTTCACGAGTACATCCAGTTTTCCATGTTTCATGATTAAAGAAGGTTATAGGTGACAAGATCCTAGTTCAAACTATATTTCTTTGACGAGGAAGGAAAAATCATATTGGAGCCTAAAGCCATCACTGACACAAGAATTTGACAGCTAAGGAATAGATCCATTTCAGAGTATCTCATTAAATGGAGGAAAATACCGGTTGAAGATTCCACTTGGGAAGATGAGTCTTTTATACAGAAGCATCCAGATTCACTCAAGCGTTGCAGACAACACTTGTCTCAAGGGGAGGGGCATGTTAAGCCCTAAATAATGGCTCATTACCCCTTAATTGGGGCATATTACATTAGTAATGTTATTTTATTTATGTTGGCTTTAGTCCATTAGTTGTAATTATATCTCCTAGTCTCCTATATATACCAAGGAGACATTGTCATTTGGAATGATCTGGTAATTGTACATTTATGTGGGCATAAAGGAGGTTTCCCCCTCGAAGAGGATTATTATTTAAATTTCTCTCTTTTTCAAGGCGTTGAGTACTTATTCTGAGGTTTTTCTATGCTATGTTGATATTTGGTTCTTAACATAGAACGACCTTGATCTGCTTGTTGTTTCCCACGATTATGAGCCATGAATACATTTTCTTTGAGATTACGAAGGATGGCCATGCAGACTATAATATTGTGATCCACCTATTGAATCTTGGAGACACTGAGCATGTAGGATAGAACTGAAGGTAGATTGTTTCCATGGACTAATTCAAAGGGATTCATGCGAGTTGTGGTGTGGTAAGGAGTGTTGTACCATCATTCAACTAGGGGTAACCAATGAACCTATTGATTTTGTATTTTATATGCACAACAACTCAAATAGGTTTCCAAACACTTGTTGATTGCTTCAGTTTGTCCATGATTCTAAGGATGATATGTTGTGATGAAATGCAATTGGATTTCCTGGAGTCAGAATAATTCTTTCTAGAAATTTCTGGTGAAAGTTGGATCACGGTTAGAAACAATAGAATGAGGCATGCCATGGAGTTTGAAGATGTTATCCATGAAAATTTGATCCACAATGGATGTTGTGAATGGGTGTTGAAGAGCACAAAAATAAGCATATTTGGAAATATGATCCACTACTACCATGATGAATGACTTATTTCATGATTCAAGTAATCCAAAAATGAATTCCATAGAAATATCCATCCAAATAGTAGGTGGGATTGGAAGCAGTTGGAGTGTGCCTAGAGATTTGAATACCTCTCCCTAATTGCATTGATAGGTATCACATTCAACTAGAAAGGTGTGAATTTCATGTTTCATGCCATCCAAGAAAAAAAAACATTTGACCTATTCATACGTTTTGGTAAAACCAAAATTCCAAACTATAGGTGAAGCATGAAACTCAGAGAGCACGATGGATTTAAGGTTTGAATGTTTGCTTAAATACATACAAACTTTATAACAAAGTTCTTCCTAGTGCCAAAAGTACCCTGCATAAGCTTACAAAAACTACTGTAGTTTTTGGATCAGTATTGAAAGTTTGGGGTCTTGCAACAATTCTTGGCGAACCTCCTAAAGCCAATCTACAACAATGAAAGAAAGGGTAAAAAGGGATCCATCTTCTTCATATTTCCTAGAAAGGGCATCGACCACCACATTTTATTTTCTTTTTTTTTTATAGATAATATCACAATCATATCCAAATATCTTGGTTACCCATTTTTGTTTCTCTAGTGAAGAAATTATTTGGTCTAGAAAATACGTGAGACTTTGATGATCAATTTTTATTTGGAAGCATTTCCCCAAGAGATAAGAATGCTAGAGATCCATAATGTGCAGAATAACCAACATTTCCTTTTCATAGGTGGATTGGCACAAATGGTGCTCAGACATTTGTTTTCTGGTGAAGGCCAAATCTCGACCATATTCCATGAGGAAAACCCCAGTGCCTTTCCTCAAGGCATCACACTCTAATACAAAGGTCTTGTAGAAGTAAGGGAGAGCTTGAACCTGAGTAGTGCACATAGTCGCTTTCAAACCCTGTAAAGAATGGTCAATTGTTGGAGCCCAACTAAAAACATTATTTTTAAGGAGCGTTGTGAGGGGATCTACAATTTTTCCATAATTCTTAACAAACTTGTGATAATATCCCATCAAACCCAGGAAGCCACGGAAAATTTTAAGAGTTTCTGGGCGTGGCCATTCCTGTATAGCTTCAATTTTCTTTGGATCCACCCTGACATCATCCTTTCCAACAATATGTCCCATGTACTCAACTTTAGAGGTTCTAAAAGCACATTTATACTACTTAAGATAAAAAAAAATCTAAGACAGTAGTTGGAGAACTTGATCCACATGGGAAAGATAAGCTTGCCAAGTTTTTCTATAAATGAGAATATCATCAAATAAAACCAAGACAAAATGATGGAGGAAAGGATGAAAGTCATGATTCATGAGACTTTGAAAAAGTGGAGGGATAATTACAAAGGAAGAATGGAATAACCAAGAATTCATAGTGACCCTCATGATTTCTAAATTTAGTCTTGGGAATATCTTCTTATTTCATACAAATATGGTGGTAGCTAAAGTGACGATCAATTTTTATAAAACACTGAGCACCAATTAATCCATCCAAAAGGTCATCGATGACATGAATGAGAACTTTTTCTTTGATGGTGAGTTTACTAAGAGATTGAAAATCATGACACATGTACCACGTACCTTCTTTCTTGAGTACCACGACTGATCCAGGGGATAAAAAAATGCTCAAAAATAAAAGTGTTACAAATTGCTCAAAAATGGATTCATTGCATAGATATTGTCCTCACGATCCCAACGCAACTTGAACAGTCTCAAACCGAGTTTGTGTGGCTGAGATATCACGTTCTATCCACTTTTCCAAACATGCAAAAAAAATGTTGACTGTGCAGTCCGTATACTCTGTATAGTCCACGTGCCATCTGATTGTGATAATTATTTTACTAAGTTGGACTTGAGAAGTGGATATCATCAGATTAAGATTTTTGAAGGAGACACATGGAAGACAACTTTCAAAACAAAGCAAGGTTTGTTTGAATGGATGGTTATGCCATTTGGGCTTTGTAATGCTCCTTCTACATTCATGAGAGTTATGAATGATGTTTTAAGGCCTTTTCTTGATGATTGTGTGATTGTCTACTTGGATGACATGTTGATATTTATAAAATCTCGTGAAGAGCATGTTATGCATGTAAATAAATTTTTAGATGTCTTGAAGAAAGAAATGTTGTTTTTAAAGATGTCTAAATGTGAGTTTGGAAAGACCTCACTTGTTAACTTGGGACATATTGTTGGAGGAGGAGAATTGAAAATAGATCCTTCTAAGGTCAAAGTCATTTTGGATTGGCCCAAGCCCAACAATGTAACATAGGTAATAAGCGTTTTGGGAGCATCCTAATATTGGACAAAGTTTATTGCTAACTTCTCTTCAATTGCAGCTCCATTACATGCAGTGACAAGCATCAAGCAAGTTTTCCAATGGGGAGGCAAGCAACAAAAATATTTTGATGCATTGAAGGAGAATATTAGTTCAGCTCCAGTTCTTGCACTTCCTAATTTGAGACAACCATTTGAGATACAAACAGATGCAAGTAACTATGCCATGGGAGCAGTCTTGTTGCAACATGGTAAGCCCATTTGTTTTCATTTTGAAAATTTTAATGGTGTTGTGATTAATTATCCTACATATGATAAGGAGTTGTATGCATTGGTGAAAAAAGTGAAAAAATGGAAACATTATTTTTTGGGAAAAGAAACTATTATTCACACAGATCATCAACCATTGCAATACTTGCAATCACAAACAAATCTACAACAAGCAAGACACTTTAGATGGATGGGTTTCCTACAACAATTCCACTTCGTTATCGGGTATAAGAAAGGCATTTATAAAAAAGTTGTTGATATTCTTTCTAGGCCTATTGTTAGTGCTTCAATTATTCTTAAGCATAATTCTACCATGCATGAGAGATATGTTGAACAATATGCTTTAGACACCGATTTTAAAGAGGTTTATGCAACTTTTTATCATTCTAACCAAGTTGAGGAATTGGATTACCATGTGCATGATAATATTTTATATCATCTTGGAAATCTATGTATTCCACAGGGTGAAAGAGTCAACATCATAAGGGAAGCACATTCTTATCTTATTGCTGGCCACTTTGGTGTAGGCAAGATGGTGGCTAATTTGCAAAGGTATTGCTTTTGGCCTAAAATGAATGAAAGTGTTTCAAGATATGTAAGAGGATGTTCTTTATGTGCTACAAGTAAGCCTATCAATAGAAAGTTGGGATTGTATACTCCACTTCCGGTTCCTTCTCCTCCTTGGGAAAGCATTTCCATGGACTTTGTAGGAGGATTACCTATGTCTAAAAAGAATCATGATTATGTTTATGTTGTGGTTGACCGTTTTAGAAAAATGTGTATTTTGATGCCTTGTAAGAAGCATGTTACAGCTGAACAAACAACACAAATGTTCTTTCAACATGTATGGGTACATTTTTGGTTTCCCAAATCCATTTTTTTGATCGAGATTATCGATTTATTGGGAACTTTTGGTCAAGCTTATGGGCACTCATGGACACCAAGTTGAAGAAGAGCACAACATTTCATCCACAAACTGATGGTCAAACAGAAGTGGTAAATAGAACATTAGTACATATTCTTTGTGGTTATTGCAACAAACATCCTAAGCTTTGGGATGAGCACCTACACTACATTCAACAAGCTTATAATTGGGCTAAGCATTCATCGACTCAAACATCTCCATTTGAGGCATGTTTTGGTTATTTTCCAAAATCTCCTTTATATTTTATCTTTGGGAAGGATGTTGATATTGATGGTCATTATGACATTGATAGAGAAAAGAAGTTCATTGAACACATTCAGTTGGTGCATCAAATGGTACAAGAACAATTAGAAAAGAGCCAAGACAAGTACAAGTCAAAACATAAAAAGCATAGTGTTGATCATAGTTTCCAAGTTGGAGATGAATTTTGGCTTTACATTAGCAAAGAGAGGCTTAAAGGAGAAGGTAAAAATCTTAAACCAATTAGATATGGACCTTTCAATATTCTTGAAAAGATTGGTAACAATGCCTTCCGTTTGGATTTGCCTCATATGCAAATGTATGCAGTTGTTAATGTTGAGAATATGAGATTGTATGAGCCTCCTTTGAATGATTATCAAGGAGATCATTTTCATATTCCTTCCATAGGTTATTTCTCGCTAGAATATCTTTCATAATTGCATGAGGATACAATCCTTGACAGAAATATAAGAACTTCAAAATGAGGGAATGTGGAGTATCTTCATGTTGGTCTTAAAGGAACAAATCCAAGAAAAGATATGTGGATTGAGGTTGGAAAGGTGAGGGAACTGTACCCTCATCTTCAGATTGATTAAAAGTATTCTTTTGGAGGTCCAAAAGATTCCCAACGAGGAGGAGTGATCCAGGGGATCAAAAAATGCTCAAAAATCAAAGTGAACAAAATTGCTCTAAAATAGATTCATTGTGTAGATCTCATCCTCACGATCCCAACGCAACTTGAACAGGCTCAAACAGAGTCTGTATGGCTGATATATCACGTTCTGTCCACTTTTCCAAATAGGAAACAAATGTTGACTGTGCAGTCCACACAGTCCACGTGTCAGTTGACCGTACGACCGACGTGGCAGGTGCTGACATGGAAAGGTGATTTGGAAACTTGATTGGTAGGGACCTGGACCAACCAGTGGTGACATGTGTTAGTGTACGGGCGAATGGAAAGGTGCCACGTGGCCCAACCAGGGGCCGCCACGTGGCACCTTGTAATTGGTTGATGGTTTAAAATTTTGGGACTCCACCGGAGTCGAACCCATGACCTCCATGCATGGGCAGACTCTTGGTAAAGGCTGGGCTACCAACCCGCCTATGATGTTACTTAACAACTTATGTTTAAAATAATCATTTAAAGTTGTATTAAAGTTCGAGCCAGGCAGAAAAGGGTCGGGGCTTGGCCCTAACCCTCAGTCACTACACTGTAACCCTTACCAAATGACCATACGTGCAGACTTTCCAATGGTAAAACAATGGACGTGTAAGTTTAGGTCGGTTCCAGGCCACATGGGGCCACGCGACCATAACCTCTGCCAGAAAAGGTGCTAGTCACCCTAACGGTGTGACAAATTCACCCAAATTTCAAAATGATGCATGTGTTGGGTTTTGGGCATGGGAAACACACAGATCGAGGTTCAGTCACACATAGGTTCCTTTTGGAGAGTAGGTACAACAAGCTATTGGGGAAAAAATTCCAGGAAGTGTATTTTCTTCATTTTTTGGCCAAACTAGGTGCAGGAAGAGCCCAACTAGGGGTTTTTGGACATTTTGGGGCCATTGAAACCATCTATTTTTCATTTTGAGCATTGTAAAGCACTGATTTTGACACTCTGAGCATATAATGAAAATGATCCATTGGAAGTTGGACCAGGATATGTATCCGAAGAGAGGGGTGAACTCCTTTATCATTTTGTTGTGTTATGTGCTTTTTTTATGGTTATTTATGTCTTTTTATGTTGATCATATTAAGTAAAAAACTAATTAAGTTTATGTTCTTTCAACTTGATCCAATTTCCTAAGACACATAAAAATTTCACTTGCAAATTTTGTATACACAAACCTTTTTCATTTTCAGATCAATGACTACTGGAGAAGAATAGGGACTGGTATTGTGACAGATGACACCAAATTCTAGGAATTTTTGAATAGTATTCTCAATTTCATTATTCTAGGTGAAGGGATGATGATAAGGGAGAAAATTTAGAGGAAGACTTCCTAGGACTAGAGGAATGGAATGATCATGGACACCTCAAGAAAGGGGAAGTAGCTTGGGGGTTTGAAGCACATCTTGGTGCTGGGAGAGGATAGATTGGAGTTTAGGATGTACAAAGGGTGTCTCAACCACCTAAATGGAATGAAGTTTGGAAATAATTCTAGAATGACCTTTTCTGAGGAGATTTTCCATTCGGTGGGAACATATGATCTATGGTGACCCTGCTATGATGCCTTGGAACTGATATTGTTGGCCCTCTTATTGGAATTGCATGGTTAATTTTTGGAAATCCATGGTGATAGGGATGAGAATGTGTAACCATTCTGCACCAAGTACAATGTCACAAAATGACATGTTAATAAAAAACATATAATATTTCAGGTGGTATTGACCAATTTGGAGGCACAAATTTTCACAATGCGCTCCACATTTCATGGAATCCCCATTGAAAACCATGATTTGGAAACTATTAACTAGACGGATATAGAAATTGACTTGGGAAATACGACGATGAATAAAATTATGGGTGCTACCAATATCGGCTAGAATGATGACTTTTTGGTTCTTAATGTAGCTAATTAACTTGAGGGTTTGGGGAGTAGAGAAACCCATGAGTGCATTAAGAGAAATCAATGGTTCAATGGCTGGTGGATTAGAGGGATCATTAAGGTCATTTGGTGAGGGTAGCTTAGGTACATGGGAAACATTTTCCTCTTCTTCAGAAACATCCTCAAACATAGCCATAAAATGCTTTTTTTGCTTACACTTGTGCCCTGAAAGATACTTGTCATCATGATTATAACAAAGACCCTTAAGTTGGAGTTCAAACATTTCATCCCGAGTCAATTTCTGTATCTTGAGGGGACTGGAAGGAGGGTGGGAAGGGTGGGTTTAGGGTGAGGAATAAAGGGAGCTTTTCTGTTTTGGGATGAGATGACTTGTTGTGATTCCTTGGCCTGTTTTATAGCTTCCAACCAAGTTTGGGAGAAATCCATGAAGACATGGGCACATATTTCATCCTTGATTCCACTAATAAAGAATTCCTTGAAAAAAGCATCTGTCATGCCCTCTATTCTGAAAGACAATTGCTCAAAGGCCACTATAAAATATTCCATTGGGTCAGCTTGTTTCAACTTGGTCAAATGGTGTAAATGATGGGTTTATGTGTCAAAGAGATCATAGAGCTCTACAACAAATTATGTCCAAGCCACATACCCTTGGCATGCCCTTTTATGCCATTGCCAGCATTGCAAAAATTGAGAATCCAAATGGAGAACACCAGAACAGAGTTTGGCCAAGTCATTGGTAATGCCATGCAAAGAGATGTAGTGTCCCATTTGGGTGACCCAACCTGTGGGATCCGATCGATCAAATTTTTTCACATCTAGTCTAGAAAGGCGTAGGTCACGTTGAAGTTGATGGGACTTAAAAGTCTGGGAATTGGAGGAAATAGCACCTTCGGGGTACAAAGGTTGGTCAGATGAGGTAACATCTCTAGGAATATTCATTTTGGCGAAGAATTGGACAGTGAAGGATTCAAGCTCGCTTGCAAGCTGACATTCCATGTGGGTAGAGAGTTCCTTCGTCATTTCCTATTTCATGTTTTCCATTTTGGCATCTATGGAAGAATGCATGTTGGCATTGATGGTGGTTATATTGGCATTTATTTTCTTCACTTCCTTCCAGGTCATGGAGAAATCAGATGACAAGGTAGTGAGGCATGATTCAAGGTCTTGGATATAGGTGCGGGCCATGGTGAAAGGGAGCACAGGAAAGGGGTGGGTGGGTCCACACAAAAAGGGGCGACGGGTGAAGGATATCATGATGATTAGGGTGAAAAGGGGAATCCAATGGGGTAGGTCCCAAATAAGGGGGCCAAAAGGCGGTCGATACCACATAAAAAAAAGGGCTGAAAAATGATAGGTATTACTACGATCAAGACAAAAAGAGGAATTCAATGGGATAGGTATCAAATAAGGGTACGAGCATGCCCCAAACTCGTTTTTATTTTTTATTTTTTTAAATTTATTATTATTATTATTATTATTTTAATCCTACGGAGTTATAATACGCTCTAAATTATACTACAGTGTCAGAATGTGGTTTCATGTTTATATGCATCGAATATTTGTGGTTCCAAATGCAACTGGTGATGTGATCCCACAATCCAAATTCAAGAACTGTTATGAGTGTAACTGCTCCTCATATGAAGAAAGAGTTTATAAAATTAACTGAATATGGAAGTCATATTATTTCCATTATAACTCTTCGCTCTTTGGGTTTAGGTGCATCGATTACACTTTAACAAAAAAACTGTGGGATTTGTGACTTCATATGTAGATCTTCAACATATTCCAGTCTTTTATGAAAATAGTTTTAAGAATAATCTTCTTTCATCGACTCTGACTAGGATCCAATCTTAGTAAAATGGTTTTGTTCATGACATTTCTATATAAGAATGTCTTTCTGTAGTGTTATGTTATTTATGTTTGTGACATTTGAGGCACACTGGCTTCTATCGTTTAGTTTGGTAAGATGGCTTATGTACTTTATCATCAGCTTAGGACCTTTCACTATTATGTTAGGACTTGTCAATTGTTGATCTCTTCCATGTTATTTATGAAGGCAAGAACTTCTATTTGTCCATGCAGTAACTCATGCTTAGAGCAATTCTTTGTTTGTCCATGCAGTAACTCATGCTTAGAGAAATGCTTTGACCTTGAATAGAAAGGGTTAGGACTGATTATGGATTTCAATTTTTCT
>SNQJ01S0096888.1:4145-16531 GCA_010110895.2 Picea sitchensis
GCTCAATTTGAGGGACAGATTTGCATAGGAGAGAGGTAGCGGCAGCTTAGGAAGGAGAGATGGCAGCTACACTTCACTGCTCATGAGTTAAGATAGCAGAACAGGTAGAGAAGGGTCGAGCCACCACAAAAAACTCAGCACAGTTACAACAAGTGAAGCCGCACCACACTAGTCTTTAAGGGGAGCCGCAGCAACACAACAAAACACTTCAACAGCAGATGGAAGGAGGGCCGCAGCAAAGAGAGAGGATTTGCTTACCTTAGGAGCTCAAGAGCATAAAAAAATTGTGTGTAATGTGAAGGGTAGAGGGTAGGTTATTTATAGTTTAGGCTAGGGCATAAACAAAAGAAATTAAATTAAAAAATACTTATTAAAAATAACATGTTTAAATTAAGTTAATTTAAACATGTTATAATTAACATTTTAATTTAAACTTTACTTTAACCCTCAAGACAAAAACAGCAAAACCCCAAACCAACACGAGCAAGGGTAAAGGAGGGTTTAGGTGGGGTAGATTGGTGGCAATACTTGTCCATTCATATTCAAGGTGACCTTATTAACTTTATCATCATTGCATATGGGATACATCCCTCATGTGGTCATGCCCACCTTTAAGGAGGGTCATACACCAACAAAATACATGATCAAGGATCAAGTTGCCCCAAAACATTTATGGGGTCTTATCCACCAAGGTACAAGACCAAGGATCAACCCATGCCCCAGGCATGGGTACCCTGGACCATGTCTAGGGGCCTAGACATATCTAGGGGCTTTAATTGCTTGGTCCTAGACCAAGAACCCCAGTCATATACTGGGGGCCCTCCCAGGAGTCTTTACTGCTTGGTCTCAGACCAAGAAACCCATGCCTCAGGCATGGGTACCCTGGACCATGTCTACGGGCCCTAGACATATCTAAGGGCTTTAACTGCTTGGTCCCAGACCAAGAACCCCAGGAGTGCACTGGGGGCCCTAGATCTCGACTAGGGTCTTTGCCATCCTCCCGAAGAATGGCTCTTGCAGCTGCTATAAATTTAACACTCCCTCTCATCAAGAGAGGCATTCTCAGCTACACCAATCTTGTCACGAAAGTATACAAACTTTGTCAGGGATAGTGGCTTGGTAAAAATATTTGTTGTCTATTCTGTCGTCGAAACATACTGAATGTTGAGAACGTTCTTCTGAACCATGTCCCGGACATAGTGATATATCATCTTAATGTGTTTCGATATGTCGTGAAACACTGGGTTTTCAGTGAGCTTTATACAACTCTGATTGTCGCAGTGAATAACTGTGGGTTCAAGCTCTAAACTGAACAAGTCTGAGAGTAGCTTCTGGAGCGACACTGCTTCTCTGCCAGCAGCACTAGCAGCAATGTATTCTGCTTCTGCAGTGCTTTGGGCTACGGAGCCATGTTTCCTGCTGGACCAGTAAATCATTGTTGAACCCAAACTGAAGCAATATCCAGAAGTACTCTTCCGATCCACTGTACTGCCCATCCAATCTGAATCTGTAAAACCATGGAGCATTACAGCTCCACTGGAGGTGTATCTGAGACCATAAGCTATAGTTCCCTGAACATATCTCAAAATGTGTTTTACAGCAACCATATGTATGTTCTTTGGTTCACACATGAACTGGCTAAGAGCATTTACCGCATAACAGATGTTTGGTCTCATGTGTACGAGATACATCAAAGATCCAATGATCTGTCGATATAAGGTGGGGTCTTCTAGATATGAACATGTAACTTGATATTGTAGATTTTTTAGGTTAGAGATCATTGGAGTTGTCATGGACTTGCAGTCCATCATGCAAAATCTGCGAAGTATATCAACTGCATATTTACCCTGTGAGAGAAAGATCTCTCCAGGTTTCTGCCAAACCTCCAAGCCCAAAAAAAAGTGCATGAGCCCCAAGTCTTTCATTTCAAATTCTTCAGAAATCTCCCTCTTAGTCTGAGCTATCAAGTTTTCCTCTCCAGTGAGGAACAAATCATCCACGTATAAGACTAGGATAACTGGATGATTTTGAACAATCTTTATATAAAGATTTGGATCTGCTATGCTCTTGGAGAATCTAAGACTTTGTAGAAAACTGTTTATTCTACCATACCAAGCTCTCGGCGCTTGTTTCAACCCATACAGGGTTTTCTTGAGTTTGCACACATGAGATCTTTTATCATGTATCACGAAACCTTCTGGTTGCTCAATGTATACTTCTTGCTCAACTTCACCGTTAAGAAATGCAGTCTTAACATCCATCTGGTGAAGTTTCCAACCAAAAACTGTTGCAAGTGAGATAATAATCTTGATTGAAGTATACCTGGCAACTGGAGCAAAAATCTCGTCGTAGTCAATTCCTTCTTTCTAAGAGAAACCACGAGCCACAAATCTCGCCTTGTATTTCTCAATGATGTCATATGTTGCATGCTTTATCTTATAAAGCCATTTTGAAGTTACTACAGATTTACCATGAGGTCTAGGAACTACGGTCCATACATCATTCTTTAAAATAGAATCATATTCTTCATTCATAGCATCTTTCCATACTTGATGTTTGGAGGCATCAAAAAATGTGGAAGGTTCTGAATCAATTACAATATTTAAATGAGCTATGAGACCGGAGTACTTATCTGGTTTCTTGCTTTCTCTGAAGGTTCCCTTAGGCGCTGAATGTTTTTCTGCTTCTTTCAATATCTCCCGACACCAAGCTGGTTTCCTTTTAGTAGGAGGTATTTCCATTGGAAACTCAATAGTGTCCCTTGAGGGATCTGCTAGAAGTTCTGAGGTTTCCTCCCTCTGCTCATATGGAAGAGGAGAATCTAGAGAATCAAGTAGTGGAACTTCCTGCTCCTCTGAATCACATGGAAGTTCTTTGGCCCGACGAAAAGTTGTTTCTTCATGAAAAGTCACGTCTTTGCTTACTTCAATGAACTTTTGGCCAGGGATATAAATCATGTAAGCTTTTGAGGTTTCACTGTATCCCACAAAAGTTCTTTTCTTTCCTAAGGGCTCTAGCTTAGTCCTCCTCTCTTTTGGAATGTGAATATAGACTGGACTGCCAAAGGTTCTTAAATGATCAACTGAGGGCTTACATCCGATGAAAACTTCTTCAGGAGTTTTCTCTTCAAGGACTTTGTGAGGACATCTATTCTGAATGTAAACTGCAGTATTGGCAGCCTCAGCCCAAAGTGATAGAGGTAAGTTCTGATCATGCATCATAGCCCTGGCTGCTTCACAGATAGTTCTATTATTTCTTTCAGCAACCCCATTTTGTTGAGGGTTGTAAGGTACAGTTAGCTCTCTGGCTCAACAGAGTTCGTCGTATTTGAAGGAGTCAAATTCCTTACCGTTATCTGTTCTGAAAACTCGGATGTCTCTTTCTGTTTGATTTTCAACAAGATTCTTGAAATCTTGAAATCTGTTAAAAAATTTATCTTTAATTTTTAAGAAGTAAATCCAAGTTTTACGAGAACAATCATCAATAAAAATGATATAATAAATGCAACCATTCATAGAGGGTGTAGACATGGGCCCACAAAGGTCAAAATCAATTAAATCCAAAATTCCTTTTGATTTTCTATTACTGAGAGGATATGGTTTCTTTATGTTCTTATCAAGTGAACAACCTTTACAAACACTAGCATGCTCAACAGAAAATAATGGCATACCTGTCACCATCTTTTGCAAACCTGGAAATGCATTGTAATTGAGGTGTCCAAGTCTCATGTGCCAAAGCTCATAGGGATTGATCGTCTCATGAACTAGAGCTTGAATAATCTGACCTGAAATCTTATAAAGTCCACTCTCACGAGTTCCAATGGTTATAGTAGTACTTAAATCTTCATTTGAGGACCATAAGAGGGTCTTTCCTTTGGAGAAAGTTATTGAATAACCTTTACTTTCTAAAACTGGAACAGAGATTAAATTTTTCTTTAGACCAGGTACATAAAGAATTTCATCAATGTGAAAGATGTTACCTGAGTGAAACCAGAAAGAGGTAGAGCCAAAACCTTGTATGTCATAGGTGCCATCATCACCTAGTTCAACCTTTGCCTTGTATTTCTTGTCTTGATAGTTTGCAAGGTTTTGTTTGAAGCCTGTCATCTGTCTGGAAGCACTGTTGTCTATTAGTCAAATCTCCTTTGACTTGGTGATAGTGTCGGAAAGAGCTGAGATGAGATAATATTTGTTATGTTGTTCTTGCTCTTTGGTGGCAGCTCTAGTTTGTCTTCTTTGATGCTCCTCTTGGGGTTTAGCCTCTCCAGTGGCAACTGAGGCTTGAAATCTTCCTCTTCTTTTCTACTGAGAGGGAGGACTCCTGCAATCTCTTGCATAATGTCCTAGCTTATTACAGTTAAAGCATTTAACTTTAGATAAATGAGGATTGAGATGAGATAGCTTACCTTGGGGTTTCTTACCTTTGCCTTTTGACTTAGAGAATTTCTTTCATTTCTTGGTCTTTGTTGCAAGGGCATGATCTTTCAGAATTGAACAGACATTTTTGTTGTTTAATCTTCCTTCTTCTTCTAAGCAGTCAAGCCACAATCTTTCAAAATTAGGTTGGGATTCTCTTCCATTCACGGACACAAGAAAAACTCCCCAAGTATCAGGAAGTTCATCAAATGTTGTTTGAACAAGTTCATCATCATCTACCGAAACTCCTATTGCAATAAGTTGATCCTTGATTTGAGCAATTTTGGAGAAGAAGGTGGCCACTGTATCATCCTTTCCCATTTTCAAGGTAGGTAATTGTTTCTTCAAAATTCTTTCTGAGTAGGTGCCTTCTTCTCATAGAGGTTTGCCAAATAATCAAAACAATCTTTGGCAGTTCTTAGATGATCAATTGTGGGCATCATGTTGTCCTTGATAGAATAAAAAATGATTCTTTTAGCCTTTGTTTGTTTTCTTTTATATGTTGCCCTTGCTGTGTTTGTGGTAGGTTTTTCAATCTCCCTAGAGATAAAATCTTCTAGATCATTCTCTTCAAGAATGTTTATTATTCTGTATTTCCAAGCATTAAAGTTTGCAGCCCCTACAAGTTTGTCTTCAGCTTTAACTGATGAAGAAGTCATGCTTAGATCTGAGTTAGTTTAGATGACTGATATCTGCAAAACAACCCTAACAAAGTGAATCTGTGTAGGCTCAAGATTAGATCCTTGAGCTCTCTTCACACCCTTAGCTCTGATACCATGTTAGAATTAGAGCAGTAAAGTTGAAACGAAGTGTTCTTTTAAATTTCAGTGAGAATAACAACTAGATCTTATATCCAGAAAACAAATCTACACTACTTGAACAGAGAAAACACACGTGTGCTCAGATCTAAACTAGATTAGATATAGTTAAAAAGTAGATCTAGAATAAACATTAATTATGATCTATAGTGCTGGTGAAATTCTCATACAGATCTAAACTCACAATGAACACAAATCTAATTATGAGTAATATAACAACTTCTGAAACAAAGAGTAAGAACCAAATTCAAGATACAGTCCAGATCTGATAACCTATAACATTCAATGCTGATATATATATCTAGACAGATCAAAACAAAACTCAAAACAAAATCCAGATCTGATAATGATAAACTGAATAGATAACTTACATTGCCTTGAAGTCTTACCTCTAAAGAGGTCACAGCCACACACTAGAGATGCAGTACCATTTGTAATTATGCTCAGACAAAATTCAAAATCATAGATCCACCATATAGGTTGGATCTCTTGACAAGAGAAGAATAGACTTTCTTGCCACCAAGAAGAAAAGACACTTAGACTTCACACAGGAAATTTCTATAATCAAACCCCCATACACAGTTTTTGTGATCAAAACCCTCATGCACAGTTTCTAAGATCAAACCCTCATGCACACTGATAGGTACGACAGCCTTAACAAATCAGTAGAGGGGTTGTGGCTCAATTAGAGGGACAGATTTGCATAGGAGAGAGGTAGTGGCAGCTTAGGAAGGAGAGACAGTAGCTACACTTCAATGCTCATGAGTTAAGATAGCAGAAAAGGTAGAGAAGGGTCGAGCCACCACATAAGATAGCAGAAAAGGTAGAGAAGGGTCGAGCCACCACAAAAAACTCAGCACAGTTACAACAAGTGAAGCCGCACCACACTAGTCTTCAAGGGAAGCCGCAGCAACACAGTCCAAGGGGAGCCGTAGAGAAACACAAAACACTTCAACAGCAAATGGAAGGGGGGCCGCAGCAAAGAGAGAGGATTCGCTTATCTTAGGAGCTCAAGAGCATACAAAAATTGTGTAATGTGAAGGGTAGAGGATAGGTTATTTATAAAGCTTAGGCTAGGCATAAAATAAAAGAAATTAAATTAAAAAAATACTTATTAAAATAACATGTTTAAATTAAGCACTTTAAACATGTTATAATTAACATTTTAATTTAAACTTTACTTTAACCCTTGAGACAAAAACAACAAAACCCCAAACCAACACAAGCAAGGGTAAAGGAGGGTTTAGGTGGGGTAGCTTGGTGGCAATACTTGTCCATTCATATTCAAGGAGGGTCATACATCACTCATGTGGTCATGCCCACCTTCAAGGAGGGTCATACACCAACAAAATACATGATCAAGGATCATGTTGCCCCAGAACATTTCTGGGGTCTTATCCACCAAGGTACAAGACCAAGGATCAACCCATGCCCTAGGCATGGGTACCCTGGACCATGTCCAGGGGCCCTAGATATATCTAGGGGCTTTCACTGCTTGGTCCTAGACCAAGAACCCCAGTCATATACTGGGGGCCCTCCCAGGGATCTTTACTGCTTGGTCTCAGACCAAAAAACCCATGCCCCAGGCATGGGTACCTTGGACCATGTCCAGGGGCCCTAGACATATCTAGGGGCTTTAACTGCTTGGTCCCAGACCAAGAACCCCAGGAGTGCATTGGGGGCCCTAGATCTCGGCTAGGGTCTTTGCCATCCTCCCGGAGAATGGCTCTTGCAGCTACTATAAATTTAACACTGCTCCTATTCTGCTGTAAGATGATGGTTGAATTTCCAAACAAGAGCTACAAAGCTATAGTGAGTTTAATTAAGAGTAATTACTTCAAAAGGAAGCAATCAATCCTCGTAAATGTGAATTGAGAAATATACAGGAGGGATATCAAGTCAAGATACCCTTCCTTACTGCTCCTATTCCGCTGTAAGAAGATGGCTGAATTTCCAAACAAGAGCTACAAAGCTATAGTGCGTTTAATTAAGTGTAATTACTTCAAACAGAAGTAGTTAATCCTTGTAAATGTGAATTGAGAATATACAAGAGGGATATCAAGTCAAGATACCCTTCCTTACTGCTTCTATTCTGTTGGAAGAAGATGACTACGTGGTGAGTATTGATCTCATTCGCAAAGGACTTGCAGCATGTTGAGGCAACTATTAGGCATCGTTGTGCAAGAACATAAAAGTCCAAATGCATCGAAATTTAAGAGCAATGGAAAGTATCATAAAAATCCTTGGAACAAACTCCATCCACACTCATCAACAATCCACGAGGTGGGCCAAAAAAGTGTCAGTTTAGAGCAATACTTTGACACAAGTAGCATCAGTGATACTACATTGTCAAGTTAGGAACTTTCACTTTAGAATGAAAACAAGAGTTGTAAGAATAAGAATAGACACAAACTATGGATTCTAATGTTGCAGTCGATTTCATTTTGAATGATGGCTATATATGGGCTATGCCAATGCAGGTGCTTTGTGTTTGTATGTTTTGAATCCATCCTAAGCTCTAAGACGTTGCCCACTAACATGTAGGGAATTATTATCATCAATTATGGTCAATTCCCAGTCATGTTTTGATCGTCATTTATATTCAATGCATCAAGTTCTAGAGGTCAAATACCACTGGTTAAGTGCCTAAAAGTGTTGGATTTATTGAGTTTTACCTTGACATGCTCTTTGATACCAATTTCTATTTTGGACCAGGGAAATATTAACAACTAAGCATAAAGAAATAATAATCAGGTTCGAATTATATTTCCTCTATGATGCAATTTAGGGGGGAATTTAGGATCCCCCCGCTCTATCCTTTCATAAATGCTCTGCTTCAAAAACAAGTATTACCATGCCTGGAACGAAAGTCCTCTTCAAAAACCAAGAGGAGAACCAGCAACCATGCGATTCTTTAAAGAAAAGTAATCCTTCTAATCCTAAAATTAATGTTCCAGTACAATACATTTAGCAAATAATGTACTTTCCATCTTTATAATTGCCTTAGGCTAAGGGCTGAGATATTTGCCCAGACTGATAGCAGATCAAAAGTGTCTGGTATGGTAGCAATGAAGAAACCTCCAGCAAATCAGTTCAGGTCAATTATATTAGCCTCTGACCACATCAATAATTCTCTCAATGCTGATGCAGGGTAGACTACAAATAAGGTATTTGAAAAGAAAGCTATAGCACATTCAAACAAAATAAAAGCACCAAACCACTATGCCAAATTCTAACAGATTTTGGTTCCCTAAAACATCGACATATCTGGTGGTGGTCCATAAACAGTCTTCCATGATAGTGGGATGGCCCAATCTGTGTTTCTGTTGCCTGAAATACAAGATTATAAACTGTCAGTGACTCAAATGCTCATGTTCACACTAAATCGTAGATGCAGTGAAAATAACATTCAAAATTCACAGAACAGCATGATACAGTGAACTGCCAGACAGTTAGGTTAGTTATGGTGGTAGAAAATGCTATCTACAAACTGGCTAACCAATAAGAATAACAAAGAGCCCACAGGAACGTCATCTAGCGGCAAGCAGCGAGGTGATCGGGCTTGTATCAACGCAGAGTTCAGGGTTCAAAAACTCTTGAGTGGGTGCAGATGAGGTCAGGTGCAAGTCCTGGGTGACTTTGACAGTATAGAAATGCCCCTCATAGCACAGCAGCTTAGCCAAATAGATTCTATAAGACATATTTCTCAAAACAAAGAATCGACAAAGAAATAAATTCCTTTTCACTTCAATATTATGGCTGCAATCAATGCACCAGTGATTTTACAATCTCTCAAATGCAATAAGAGGAGTAGGCATTCACTTCTTTATTTTATTGTAGTTAAATCACTGGAAAATCCCCAATGCTGACTAGAGATTAGTAGATTCATTCCATAATTACCTAGACAAACACCAACAATGGAAATTAATGAGTACAACCTTAGAAAATAAAATTTATTCTGGTCAATCCATGTCACAATGCAGACGTGAACCATCCTACATTGCATAGGAGATAACCATATTACTGCAGTTTCAATTAGTAATTACTATTAGTATACCATGCTAAGGGTGCCTTCATGTAATGTGAGGGGTTATGGTCAAAACCTAGCCCCTTAGTTGTATCATAAGTCTTTGGGTTGATGACATTTTGAGAGCTTTCTATAGGTGGTTGCTTGACCTTGTACTTCGTGCTAGAAGTGGTGCACTTCTTGAGGAGGTGGTTATCTTATGTGGCATTGGTATATTCTACATGCCACGCATGTTGGGAAGATGGTTGCATGCATGGGAGGTGGACCTACCTTGGAGGACGAGCAGTAGGCAATAGGAGGTTGGCCCTAGATCATTAGGACCACATGGCACACCTTAGGAGAATAAGCACTTGACTTGAGGACACTTGGGTTGGGAGCACATTACTTGGGGTTAGTTGTGGACCCAAGACACATGTTGAGGAGGAGCATTGGAGCATTGGATGCTTCACTGACCATTTTGAACCTAAAAATTATTGTTTTGAGGAGAAGACCCAAACAATTCATTCAATTCATCTCAAATTTCTTTTGACTATTTTGATAAGTAAATGTGATACGATTCAGAGTCAACTATAGCACACCCTATAATGGATTTAGCTTTATCAACTAGCCGCATGGTAAGGATAGCCTAGAGAGATTCTTTGATCATCTTAACAATGAGAATGGAAGCATAAAATTCATAATGGATGTAGAAGACAACAAGAGTATCGTTCCTAGACATCATGGATGATTTTAGGGGCTAAATTTCGCTCATGGGCTAATTTTCCATAGTTTTTCCAAAAAACATATTCGCTATTCTAAAAATGATTCGCCCAAATTCTATAGGATAGAATTATTTTACCTTAAAAATCGCCAAAAATTTATACAAACTATATAAAATCCTTAGAAATTTGAATATTTTTACAAACATTTTATAGTTTGCATATGAAAGATTAGTAAGATTCGCCAAGGTTTCTACATTTTAAAATAAATTTCCATACTTAAAATCATCCCTGCTAGACATCCTCATCACTAAGAACAGTGATGGATCACAAGGGCATCAAGTTTACAGAAAAAAGAAGACCCATATTGACCGATGTTATCAAACTGGACAAGAACCAATTAAACCAACTAGCACAACCAGTTCCAAGGCATTTTCAGTCAGAGCTGACCATTCAAACTGGAAATGACGTTCGGTACAGCACTGTACAGATGCTCATGGGAAAACTAAATTCACCTAAAAACTGGAAAAAAAATTAAAAAGAAAAACAAACTAAAATCTAAAACCCTAAACCTCATCTGAAACCCTAAACTTTGCATATTTTGTGTCTAATGGTTTGGATTTGCATGGATGTACATGTTTTAATCAAAATTTGAATATTTATATATGTTTTGATCAACCAGCTTTTGTGTCCGGATTTTTACTGACTCTGATCTGATTCTGATTTTTTGGGTTGACCGATTCGATAACCAGTCAAGTTCTGATAACATGGATATTAACAGATATTTGCATGCAGATTCACACCACTGTCTAGCACAGAACCAGGGCGTGGTCAACACTTTGGTGACTTGAGCTATCAAAACATTCAATAAAGATCATATAGAGTAAGAATGGGACCGCTTTTTGAAGGTATTTAGAAGGAATGGTTATGAAAGGAGACAGTTCAACAAGATTGTCTTTAAAGGAGGGGACCTCAAATTAGAGCACATAATAATAGGAAAGGAACAATGATCACTTTACCCTACATCCAAGGATTGACCGATAGGATTGCAAAAATATTGAAGGGGGCATAACTGTCATGTTGTCCCCCCTAACACCTTAAAAGGCATGCTCGACTCCACTAAAGACCCTACTAATCCTAAAATGCACAAAGGGGTGTATGCCATACTATGTTCTCGCAGAAAGATATATATCAAAAAAACTAGCAAGGCTTTTCATGTAAGGCTTATGGAGCATTGCGCAAATATCATTCATAATAGAAAACAAAAATCAGCCTTGGCCTGGCATTCTTGTAATACCGAGCACTATATATGTGTGAGATACTAAGTTTTTAGCCAAGGTTGATCATTATACGAAGAGAAAGATGAGGGAGACTGTGGAAATAGAGAAAGATGTGAATAATCTAAATAGGGAAGATGGCTATAATTTAAGTGAGACTTGGAGACCTATAATCCAAATCCTTAAAAACAATAATTGCCCATAATATCTTTAGAAGTTGGCCTTGGCGTCAACTTTTATGGATTATTTTAAATATCAAAATGGGATTAATGATATTTCTTGGGTTTGCAAGCACACACAGTGAGCTTCTTACTCCTTATATACTCATGAAGATGATCCCGTCTATTGGGATCAAAACATCAAGAGAAAATTTCTCAAACACACCACTCTGATCTCTTACATTTATCATATTTGTTTTGCATTCTGATCTATTACATTTATCATATTTGTTTTGCAATTATATAATTGTGTCTTATTGTGTGGGTTTGGACTCAGTCCCACTGACTAACCCAAAAGTTTTTTATGCATTAAATGTAATTGAGTTTTCACCTTCCATATAACAAAGTTATGACGATTAAAAATTTCAAGAGAGGCTTTCAACTTAATAAAAACGCATCCAAGTAATCTATTAAATCTCTCAAAAACATAAGCAACTTAAAATAATACCATTGTCCTTCGGATATTGATTGTGTCCTAGTTTAACATGTCATTGCCTCTGTAATTTTTCCTTCTCACATTGCACATCTAGGGAATAATTCTTTTTGTTCCTATGGTCATCTCACATTTGCACAAATTTGTCTCTCACAAGCGGATTGTCTTTCCCTGTCTAAGACACGTGTTTTACATGTCTCCAACGACTGTAAAAAACATGTTCTAGTCTGCGCGAATTTTTTTTGTTGTTCATGTGTCTATTGCTGTGCATTTTCTATGTGTGCGTTGCAGGTTAGACTCTCTTCTGCACGCAGTGCCCATTGTAGTTCTCTGTTGATTTCTTGACTTTGTCATGTGTGTCTTCTCTGCAATTGCATGGCTTGGGAGTCTCTCTTGTTCTGATGTTTTCTTGCAAATGAATTTCTGTGAGTACAAGCTTTCCCGCTGCTTCTTCTTGTTCACCATTTTCTCTGCTAACAAATTTATGCATGTACAGTTTT
>SNQJ01S0096888.1:16678-35653 GCA_010110895.2 Picea sitchensis
GCAAGAAAACACAGGAAGATTGTAATTTTCCTTATTTTTCAGCATTGATAACATTCACAAGGTAAGGAATCATGTTGAAAAAGCAGCATATTTTTGTGATTATTTGAACAAACTATAAAAATCATATCATATCACTTTTTCAAATGAAAATAACTAACCCTGAGACACTTCACCATGAGTTTTAGAACTGATTTGTGGCTATACAGTATCAAAATTTTCCTCTTCAAGAAAGTGCAAAAGGTGAAACAATTAAGATATTAACTAATTCAATTTTCAGAATCCACTACTAGTCAAAAGTAATAATCAAGCTTCCATAAAATCGTTTTTTATGCATAAATTTAACACCAGTTAAAATTTGCCAAAGTTTTGATGGCCCATAAATATTTAAGTTGTAGAATTTGTTTAAGAGGTGCAAGAAAACACAGGAAGATTGTAATTTTTCTTATTTTTCAGCATTGATAACATTCTCAAGGTAAGGAATCATGTTGAAAAAGCAATTGAAGGATGCATATCAAAAAGAAAAAAAATTCAAACAGATGACAATTTTTAGGGAAAACATTTGAAATGGGAATTAATAGAAACTAAAACGAAGCTGCTGATCCTGATAGCAACAAGTTCCAAATACATAAATTTTGAAATCTGCAAGTAAAAGTTATCACGAAAGGAATATTTACCAAGAGAAGTGCTCGAACATTTTCCAATAAATTTATATACTGCTTCTGCCAATAGTAAAGCATCCTGCATATTATCTCCTTCAGAACAGAAGCAGAATAGACATGTAACCTTCAGACCTTTTGCCTGATATCACCCAGTAATATTATACAGATTATAAGTTAAATAAAGTTGTGAGACAATGATAACAAGTTCATAACATGATATAGAAAAGGAAAAGTATGTGGACCACAATATAGTTTTAGGTTATAACAGAAAATGAAGATACTTTGTAACAGACGTAAACTAGCAAACAATCAGAACATATGTAAAGAGAAGGAGAAAGGGCACACCTTGCAGCTAGAGAATAAAGAGGCAAAAGGCAGACTAGGAAAGTAGTCCTCATCTGTTAAATCGTCTTCTGCCCAAAATGACTCATCTTGTACAGAACCATCAACCAACTGAGAATCTAAATACTGCCATCCTCTCTGTGATGGCACATACTGCTCTAGTTTCTTCCACCCTAGATTCTCACACCTTTCGTCTGTGCCGTCTACGTTGCCAGTGGAAATATAATGAATCTGTTGGCTGTTTAAAGCAAGACAGCAACAGCATTTAGGAATTCTGCATCCTCAGCTAATAAAGAAAGTTAACAGTAATAAAAGCACTTGGTAAACAACAATCTACGATCTGCCACGATCAAGACATTGATACTTTTTGCTACCAGTCATCAAAATACACATGTAGAAAACATAATATTTTATTTTGTAACATTTACTTGGGCCTTAACCAGTATAACTGGAAACCAGAAATTAACAGTTGCACTTACAAAAAAAATAAGAAAAAAAAAAAAAAAAAAGTTACCGAAAATCATTTAGAGATGGAGAATCTTCAAAAACAAAGCAGTAGTTATAATTTATTAGAGTATTCAATTTATGACTTTAGTTTAACTTTAGAATTTTGGATTAGCGACTAAATAAGTGGAATACAAACAGTTACATTTTGATGGTCTGCAATTTTCTGCTATTGTTATGAGCATTATCTAACATCGTATAAGAGCCACAGCAAGTGTTGGCATCCGGGAAACAGTGAAGGCCAAAGAAGCAAGAACTGAAGGCCAAAGAAGCAAGAATGAAGAACTGAGGTAGCAGATCAACACACGCAACAAGGCTAAAGGCGTTTGGAATACACTGGAACAGACTCAAAGGGCAAAGACAATAAAGCACACCAGGCATGAAGCCACAAAGGCCAAGGCACACTAACAGCTACCATTTTCAGACCTGTAGCGACACACATTTCAAGCAGAAGATTTGCATTTACAACCCAGTAGCAGACATGCATCCCAAGGAGCCATGCAGGAGCAGCAAAACAAATGCATGGAATTCTACATAACTGTACATCCCAAGACAGACCGTAGAAAATTGTACATAACATTATGAAACAGTCCTGAATGTACACAACCCAAGGCATGCATAAGAGGCCTGAAACAGGGCAGAACACAATTTTTTGCACAAAGAAATCAAGGAAATTGTGGACAGAAATCAAGGAAGTTGTGCACAGATTTTGAGAAAGTTGGCATGCATTCCAAGGCAGGTCAACAGGCACAGAAATTGAGTTAACTTCTGCACAGAATTTAAAGCATTTCTGGCACAAGATTCAAGGTAACTTGTGCACAGAATTTGAATCATTTCATGCACAAATTTCCAGGCAGACATGGAAATTGAGACAACCTGTAACAGTTGAAAGATCGAGGTAATGATGCTATAATAGGCATTGTAACAGGGACCGAAACAGTAAACACTGCACAGAAAAGCACTGTAATGGACCTGATACAGGTCCAAAACTGGCCCAAAACAGCACACAGAACAGCACTGTAACAGGCCTGAAAAAGGAAACTAATGGGCGCATTCAGGCAGGCATGGAGCACGTACAGGTGTGTAGGGGGCAGAACAGGCCGTGGAGAAACAGAGCCACGGTACCAGCCCCCAACAGTCCATCCCACAAGGGAAGATATCACATCAAGAGGTGCATGAATTTCAATGCAGACATGATAATTGAGGTGGCCTGTAACAGTGCACAGAAATCAAGGGAATGACGCTGTAATAGGCATTTTAACAGGGACTGAAACAGTGCACAGATCAGCACTGTAATGGGCCTGAACAGTGCACAGAACAATACTGTAAAAGGCCCAAAACAGCATCTAGAACAGCACCGTAACAGGCCTAAAACAGGCAAGTAATGGGTGCATTCAGGCAGGCATGGAGCATGTACAGGTGCGCAGGGAACAGAACAGGCTGCAGAAAAACAGAGCCATAGTAGCAGCCTCAGATAGTCCATCCTATAGGGGCAGGAAATCACATCAGCAGGCACACAAGCAGCAGTCCAATAGTGTGGGCGAAAGCAGCCCAAAACTAATAGTAGTAACTTTATTTAATTTTCTGAAGCAAATTTCCAGATTTTTGTCTGGTGTCCTAGGCAGAGGTTTTTTTATGTGTTGTGCAGTGGGACAGTCAATTTAGACAGAAAATTCCATGGGCGGCAACATGCAGACAAAGGTAAGAAAATTTTAATTGTGTATGGAAGCTTGTAGTTGTGGCAATGTTACCTCCCCAACTCACACTTAATGATAAAATCCCTAATCCACAAGTTGCTACCCGAGGGAGAACTACTAGGTCAGTCACCACTGTCACCTAAGCAACCTATCCTCTCACTTTGGGTTGGCTCTTCTCCAACTCAAGGGGGGTATCCCTAGCAATTAGGATTACTAAAGCTATAACAATGAAGCTCAAAGGAAGAGCACCTGAGTGGGCCCAATGGTTAAGAACATGTGTTATCTCCGGGGAGGTCACAGGTTCAAAACCGGCGGGGGGTAGGGATGCTCATATTGGCCCGTTGTGACAAGGCTAGAAGGGTAGACGACCCCTGGGATAGAGGTTCACTTCGGTGGGGCTCGGGACGTCTCGGCCCCTGCTGAGTCACAAGTTATTGGTATATCTGGCTTGCGGGCTGTTGGATATACTCTTGGGAGGTTGTTCCCATGGTTAAAAAAAACAATGAAGCTCAAAGGTGATGTGAAGAGACAGCTCTAGCAAAACAATGTTTTTGTAGTATAATGAGAATAGAGTGATGGAGGATAAGAAACTAGTGCCTATCCAATATTGGGCCAATGGAATCAAGAGGTCAAGCCAAGAGAGAAATTTATGAATGGTTAAGACAAATAGAGCTGTTATACATGCCACAATAAGCCTTAACTTGTTGTTAAAAGATGAAGAAATATACTTGCAGGGGCAAAGATGCCACACGGTACAAGGGTGAGCCCTATAATGAAGTATTGATCTAACAACAACTCTTAACAGGATTATAGTGATCTAACAACAACTCTTAACAGGACTATAGATGCAAGACAATACATTCAGAAATATGACATCAAAGGGGATTAAGAGAAGGTCTCTCATATTAAACCATTCCAAATGTATTAAATAAATACTTCTTTATGGCCTCTCACAACAAAGTCTTTGCAAGCAACTCCTAGCATCCACCAACAACAATTAGAAACAAAATATGGCTTCACATATGATAAGCAAAAACCCTTGAACTTTCCATTAAGCCTCCAGAAAAAGATATTCAACACCCAGCCCCCGAGAGTTAATTCCAATAAATCCTAGCACAAAGTTGCTGATTTATGAATTAAAGCACAGCTGACTATTAACCTTTAAGATAGCAGAAGCAAAAAATCAGAAAGCCAAACACATGATTTCGGGTAAATACCCCTGGAAAAACCCTCACGGGAAAACCAGATCTGTGATGATTTTATTAAATAAAATCAGGGCTCCCGTCCTGGGATAGTGGCCCTTCTGAGGAAATAGAAATGCAGCAAATAGCCTAGCCTATTACCCAAGATCAGTCCTTCGATCTTGCTGGCTTCTACTTCCCTTACTGCCCCCTTGCACCCTTTCCTCGGCCCCTGCCCCTGCACATGTGAATGCCCACTCACTCTTTGTGTACCGTCAATGTGTCTCATCCTCTCACATAGGTTGTCTTTTATAACCTTGAGTTTACCCTAAGTCCAAAACCCTAGATCTCCTAAAGTGATCAACGATTGAGATCTAATCTCACATTCACTTTAGATCTAACACCTAAGACTTAATTTAATTACTAATGCCAAATACTTAGGCATTTAATTATATTAGACTCACTTTATTACAAAAGTACATTCACTTACATAAAGTGAATCTCCTAAGATTCTGAGAGGCATTTAGGACGACTCCCACATGCTAGACACAAGCTAACGTGGAAGTACATGTCCGATGCTACTAGAAACATCAACAACTCCTCACCAATCCAACCATGCCAAAATGAGAGAGTAAACCCTTATATAAGTTTCAACTCTACTCTTCTCAACAACAAAGTAATAATATCTAAGGCAAACCCTAGATCTATCCTAGGGGGAAGTAAAGAAATAATTTCCTCCACGTGACATAGTCAACAATACATAAAGAAGTGGTGGTCAAGCCACATGTACAAGTATCTTCAACAAAATAGCTCCATGAAGGTGGGACATCTCCATCAAAGAGGGCATAAGACATGTCAAAGATCCAACATCTAGCCTCCAAAGGCCTCCAAGTGTAGCACTCCACCAAATCCTCAAAATAGGCAATGAAACCCTAGATCTAGCATTTGAAACCTCGTAGATCTCCTCCAACGTGGGATGTGTACCTCTCCAAGGTGAGACATCCTCCTCAAACCATGTCAAAACCAAGTAAAACCCTTTTGAGGTGGCACATGTGGCTCTCTAAGGTGAGAGATTCTCTCAATCGTGAATTACTGTGCACTAAAGCTCCTCCAATGTGGGACGTCCTCAACCATCAGCATAGATATGAGTGCAAGCAACTTCCTATCTTGCATGTCTTCTCAAAATAGGGTTTGAATCAAGTCAAACGTCAAAAGATAGCATGTGTGAGACCTCCAAGTGAAATTTCCTCTCAACAAGGCATGGAAGAGTGTGTAAAATGGCCTCAAAAGGTGGATGTCTTCCTCAAATCAAGTGCCAAGCAAGTAGATTCATGAAATAAGGCATCAAATCTATGAAGGACACATGTGGAATGCCATCAATGCTCAACTAACACCATGAAGAAAGGGGGCGACCTATCATCAACCAATAAAATAGGGCTATGCCTCAACATGTGTGCAATATACTCCTGCAAAGTTGGCATGTATCAACAATAAAGCATGAGAAGGAATGCAATGTGGCCTCATAAGGTGGTGCGGTCAACAATAAGGCATCAACAAGTGTGCAACAAACCACTCAAGCTCAAGGTCCAAGATATAACATAAGTGTGCCAAGGGTTAAATCCATGAATAAGGGGTTACTCCATCATAAGAACATGTGTTAAGCCATCCAAGTGATCAAAGGAGGGGGACACCCTCATCATTGAAGCAATAAAAGTATGACAAGTGCATATGTACCTCCACATATGAGCCAAAGAAGGGGAGCATTCCAATAGAAATCATAGCATATCTCCAGACAATCCTCATCCAAGTGTGAAACCAAGCAAAAGGTCTAGGGCACTCCACATAGGGCCATGATCTACCTCGCAAGCATCCTATACATGTGTAAAAAACATCCATAGGAGCTAAGGTGTTAGAGCAATGAGCCTCTAACCATGCTAATACCCACCAATCAAAGTAATAAACCATATGCAAAGAGGGGGTATAAACCAAACGCTCTATGCCAGGATGATCCCAACCAAATGAAGACATAATGCAATGTCAACTTAGCTCCAAAGTGCTAGGGGGTTCCATACATCAACATGTATCATCAACTATCTGCAAGATCATAGGGGCTCCATAACCAAGTCTACTAGCATGAAAGGAAAGCAATCACCAAGACAACCAAAGTATCAACATCATCAAGATATCCATGACTATATCACCAATAATTTCATCAATTGAAAGCACAACTCCTAGGCATTCAATGTGTACACCTGCCTTTGTGATAAAAAACACAAGCGTAGTAAAAAATATTCACTAATGTAGGCCTCATGCAAAATGAGGGATAACCTGCAATATAACAAAATTCTGGGTCGTAGAAAAATCCTAAGTGTGACAACATATTGAAGGTTATCCCTCATTTTGGAGGAAGGATGGATTTTCAAGTGGCAAAAAGAGTGTTGGGTGCAGGAAGAGGTGTGGTAGTAGTGTGTCACGGAGGGAAGAGGTTAACAGCTAGAGAAGAGAGAGGTAAAGCGCTTTCAAATTCCGATTTTGCCTTTTGGTGAATATTTTTAAATGAGACAAGGAGTTATAGACGTCGTTGTAACCAATGTAATGCAGATATAAGAAGTGTGTATTTGTGATTGGAGGCAACCATTGTTACTAGGAGATCTAAAGACAAAAGGTTGGGCATAGAAAAATCGCTAGGGAAACCATAGTGCTAGACAAAAATACTAATTTTTGTAGGTAGGAAGATAGTGCCAAGTGAGAAATTAGAACTAGATGTTAGATAATATAATTTTATTAAAGTGCAACAAATGACCATAAAAAGGTCAATGGGACTACTAAGTACATTTATGTCAACAATACAAGGTAGGACTGCAAACCGCTATAAAAGAAAAACGAAAGCATATCTAATTCAAGATCTAAGGTCTAAAGCCTAAGCATATAAAACTGTAATGTCAATATAAGAATCATCTCAATAATCAGAATAAATAACCCTGGGGCCAAGAAGGGAAATTCGATGCATAAGAAAACCCAGGAGGCGGCCTCAATAGGTCCAACTGTTGTTGTTGTCTCCTATAGAAGAGGAGGGCGAAAGGTCTCCCACCGAAACTACAATCTCAATATCTCTATCTCTCCTAACATCAAAGATCGAAGAAAGGAAGCTCTTGATAGATGGTTGACCAGAGGATCTAGGTCGTGGTGTGTCATGCTACTTGGATGGAACACCCTCGCCACTAAGCTCTACAGGAAGTTGTCTATCTGTTGGTGTTAAGTGAACAGACCTGGGATCTAAGGCGACATCTTTGTAATAGCCTCCTTGGGGTCTCGTGGATCCGGATGCTAAGGTGGTGCTACTATCCATCGGTCTCCTGGTACCCATGTCCTTTGGGAGCACCAGAAAGAAATATGCGATCAACCTGGTGGTGTCCAATCAAGGGGGTAGTTGGAGGGAGTGGGATCTAAATCCAAGGGCTTCCCTCGTATATAAAGCCAACCATCATTGGTCAAGAGAGTGGAAGAAAGCGAAGGGAGTTTTGGGATTCCTTGAATAGACAGTAAAAGAAGCCACGGATCTCATCATAGTAAATGGGACATCAAAAGATGAAAAGCTCCTATGTCTCAATCTCCTGTAGATGGAAAAGATGGCAGCTCTTGACTACCCAAAGAATATGATGCTCGGCTTCAACCCAGAGTTAATGCAAGCCAACTATGAACTATCCCAAGGGGATCATGAGTGCATCCAGTGTTGAAGTGTATAATGAGAACGAACAATGAGGAAATCCCACAACTCCAGAAAGTGTTCCGCAAGAAGGCCATCTTAGGATTCAACCCTCCTAGAGGGGTGATTTAGGCGACCTGTATATACTACTTGTAGATGTCCTCTATGGTAAACATGTTCAACTCCTACATAGTTGGTAGGAGATGACCAAAGATATCAAGAGAATATTAAAATAGGGGAAGGCGGTCCATCAAAATGCCCACAAACTGTAGAAAACGAGTAACATATACAAACCAAAAATGATGCTACCCCAAGGAACTGGCTAAGGCTATGGCCTCCAAGGAGCAATAGCCAAGACAAAGGTACCAAGACTAATTGGTAGCGGAATCTGCAAAGCTCCCACAAATCCAAAAATGGATTCAAACCTAAAAGACTGGGCCACAAACTCCCTCTATATAACGGGCTAGGAGACTGTCCTCTTGCTTATGATGATGTGGCAAGGCATGAGGGCCTAGACTCCCTTTGTCTCAACCTAATTTAACTCTCCATCAAACTAGGTGCCTAGACCTCCAAGCCATCAAGGATTGTGAGTCTAATAATGGTGTCAAGCTAATCCATATTGGATGATACATCCTAAAAATGATTCTAGAAGCATCATCTCTTGAGTTGAGAAAGGGAGCCATACCCCTTCCTCATACCAAATCTGGGACCTAAAAACTGAAACCCCAAATATGTGTAGGACTGGGTGATTTCAATTTTCTCCCCCCTAAAATAAAAGTGATAGCCTATAAGAGAATTATTCAACCCATTGAAGATCATAACCTTGGTTTTACCCAACGTGATTGTCAACTATCGAAGATCACAGAAACTAAAGACATCCAACTATCTTTGTAGACCCTTTAGGGTGGAGGACAAGAGAAACACATCGTCTACAAATAGGAGGATGGAGATCAAAAAGTGTTGTAGAAGGCACCAATATCTAGGTTGTATGTGCTCAAGTAGAGAGCACTGCAACTCATCAATATACATCCCAAATAATGTGGGTGAGAAAGGGTGCCCCTACTCCACCTCAATGGTGCTCTTGATAAAATCCGAAACTATGTGTGTTGTGCGAAGGTAACCAAGTACAAACTCATAGAAATGTTAAATAGCAGTAATCAAGGTCTCTGAAACACAAATATTTGTATGCCTACAAAATAGCGTCTCCCTCGAGATTGAGTCAAATGCCTTCCGAAAGTTGACAAAACCACTGAAGACTTTCTAAGAGTGGTGCCTTGCCTCCTCAATGATGGCATGGAGTGTGAGAATATGATCCAAGGTTTGGTGCTCTGCCCTAAAACCTCCCTGTCCTCTAGCCTTAAGATGTCTCCTCACAAGCTCTTCTGATATTTGTAGATGAAAGGCAATGGCATAGAATTTAGAGAATGCATGGCCCACCATGATTGACTGATAATTATTCGGAAGCACACTAGAGCTCGACTTGTGGATCAAGAGAATAGTGTGGAGGGACTAGGCCTTTGGGAATCCTTTGTTCACAACATGGTTAAACAATTCAACAAGATAATCAATCAAAGAACATATACCATGTTTGAATAATTTCACATTGAAACCCTCCTCAACTATTGCTTTGTTGGTGTTCATTTACAAAACTACCTGCTAGATATTAGTATAGAAGAACAAGTGACAAGGGGATGGCAAGAAGAAACAAAAATAGGAGGTTGCCTAGGTACATCATAGAGGGTAGTCTTGTGGGTGAACATCACATAAGGGTTAAGGTTGATAGGTAGACTAAAATTGTAGGGGAAGAGGATGCCCCAAAAGGTTTTGGCAAAGCATTGAAGTGACACGTGTAATTCACATCTTCTATGTGAGATTAAGAAACGTTTCTTGTGACATAGGAGGTACCGATAAGAAGTTCAAAGATGGGGATAGGAGATTGGATTGTCTAAGAAGGCATGGCAGAGTTGATGATGATGTACTTTTCTCTCTTCGTCATTCTAGCAGTTCATAGGACCGAATCTGGATTTCAAGGATCAAGTAGTACAGGTGACATGTCTATAAGAGATAAGGGCCACATCCCAAATAGTTGAGGAGAGAAGGGCGTACCTGAGGCAAATTCAAGGGATGAAAAGTGAAAAAAGGTGAGGGAGTACCTAGCAAAGACAAGAGTAGGCATCTAGGTCCCCATCATCAAAGGAAAAAACAATGCCAAAAGGGCCCAAGGAGGTGGGATAAGGAAGTGAGGGGGTTTAGCTCAAAGGGAGAACGAGAGAGGGGGATGGTCCATAAGAGGAATCGAATTGACTAAAAACTGACGAATGTCGAGAAGCATGTCCAAGTTGGAAAGGACATAGTCCACCACATTACACCCCCCTCCATTTGTGAGGAAAACAAGTAAACCAGCTAGAGCTCAAGTAGCAAGGAAGGCCATTAAGGATCAGTAGCTCATGGGACTCAACAAGATACAACAAGTGCCTGGTGTAAGGTCTAAGAGGCCTGAGGACATCATCTGAAGTCCTGTGAAGATCCACTAATGTTGGGTCAATCTCATTAAGGCAAAGAGCATCCTCCGTCCCATCGTGATGCACAATTTGTCAATCTCTGGTCTAGACATTGAAGTCTCCTAAGATGGTGACTTCCCCCAAAAGCAAGTACTGGACAATATCACAATATAAGTCTTGGAAAGGGTCTCTGTCAGCATCCTTGTGGAGAGAAAAGCTTAAGCAAGTGGGAGGCAAGTAGTAGATTGCAATAAATATGCCCTAGGGAAGCAGGGACATGCCACTAATCCAGACCCATATGAACCTACCAAAGTCGTCTAATGCTACCATGTTAACCTTGTCCTGCAAGGAGCCTTTGACCAAACAAGCAATGCCACCCAACCCAAAAGCACTACTTGAGCTCCATGTCTCCTATCGACAAATTGAATAGCAATGATAGCATGGGTACTCTGGTACCATCCTAGTGAGGCTCATGTGGGTCTTAGTCAAGAGAATGATATCGAATGGTCTAAGTACATCATAGAATGTGCCCGTGGAAGACCAAAGAGCTTCATTACAGTGCCAACGATCGACCAACACCCTAGAGATACCACAACCCCCACTACAAGGTTGTAATTTGGTAGACCCCAAAGAAGGCCACCCCAAGGGGCGAATCTCAAATGACTACCTTAAAATCTCGAATGACTACACACTTCCCTGCCTTCTATATATTTGCTATATGTTCGCATGACCGCCTCTGCTCTGCAACCTGGGATCTCCAGAGATCTACATCCAAAAAATCCTGTGTGGAAAAGTGAAGAGCCTTCTCTTATCTCAGAGAGCCCACAATCTATCACCCACAATACAAAACCGAAGAAAGAGCTTAGAGTCTAAGCCAATCAAAGGTGGAAGGGGGAGTTACTACACCTTCTAATTCAATTCATGAACACCTCTAGTATGTTCCCCCACAATTTTGGTCTAAATGACTTCTTCAACCACTGTATCAAGTGGGAGGGAGGGGTGAGGAGTCTTCTCCCTTCCCCTAACTACTTGGACCCAAAACATAAGAGTTTCATAATGTCTCTTTGTTTCTTGCTTGAACAATGCCTCTTGAGAGTGAAACTCTTCATGCTTGTTTTTAAGATCCAAAATCTCTGCGTGAAGGGAGTTCACCGGGGAATTCAGGTTATCTTGCGTCTTCATATCATGTACATGTTGTTTCAAACTTAAGTTTTCCAATTCTAAATTCAAGACCTAATTGGCGAGTGAATGCATTTGTGCCTATAACCTATATTGTATTAATTCCATCCTCTCAAATTTATTAACCCAATCATGTTTTGATAAGTTCGAAAGTGCTCTGAGAGTTGACAACAATGCTAGTTATTACATGTTATAAGAGGCCAGATAAAATTGTAGAAGGTAAGTTCTTATTTTAGTATCTAGTTGCTTTTTTCTTAATGTTTTTTTAAAAGATAGTAAGCTTACAAATTTTAGTCTCCCATAAGCATAGTTAGTGAAGGCATGTCGATGTTTATGGGTATGAGATGGATGTTGAAATCACAAGAGAGAGAGAAGGATCAAATGGAACCATCAACAAACTCTAAATCAATATGAATAATTAACACATAATAAAGAGAAGAAACGATGAACCCATGAACAATAGAAACACAAGATATGGTGCCCTTGGGTAAAAGAATCACACCAATGATCAATGATTATGACACAAATGAATCATAAGTTGTGTATTTATAGACAACGTAAGAGGATGGGGCTCCTTCCCCCATGAGGGAGTTATAGGCCCACATAAATGCCTAGGGCTGACCTTTACCACCTAGAATAATATAAAGTCATGTTGACTAGGTCGACTATTAAACCATAACCTAGTAGTGCAATATTGAGGGAACTTAGCCATAACATCAAGTAACCACAAGTGAAGATTACCATCATTCAACATCACCCCTTAATCTGACAATGGGGTAATGGAGAAAAATGATAAAGTACAAAAAAAGGAGTGAGCATACCCAACTCAATAGATAAACAGTCGTACTTGTAGTTAATAGAGATTGGGTTTATGATGACACAATTCAATACAAATGTGGGAGGGTTTATGGATACCCAACCATCAACATAGAACTGCTCAACTCTTGAAGAACTACCAACCACTAAATTGCTCATCATCTAGGGCAATATGATCTTGATTTATCCATCTAATAAGGAAGTGTTGTAAAGAGGCATAAATATAAGAGAGAGTGGGCATACCCAACTCAATAAAGAATCAATAGTAGCTGGAATAAGAGATAGTGGGTTTGTGATGACCCAACTCAATAGAAAAGTGGACCCAATAATCTACTGGAAGAATGTTACCATCACACAACACATCTACTAGAAAGTATTGCCACTAACCTACTCATTAAAGGGAGAAGGGTGTTGGCACCCTAAGGTTTTGGCAAGACCATGCGCGTGCCACAAGTTGACACTGCACATGTGCCATGAGTTTGCACCGCACAGCGCCTGCGCCAACCAGTGTTCTACTTTGCGCGCCAACCAATTTTGTACTACACGCAAGGACTTGTAAAGTTTGAATGCATGCCAAATCCTCAAAGATCTTCAATAATGATTGTAACCATTTTTGTAACAACTTGACTAATCACGATCATGGGTGTGGGTGAGTTGGCAAGTTTGTTATGATAGTCATGCTTCGGTAGAGATAAAAGGAATGCATGCATATATGTAAGGGTTGGGTTTTTGGTTAACAGGTAGTTCATTGTTATGTTAGCTTCTATGAGTTAGGGTTTGAGTTAAGCATTGGTTTAGTTCTTGTTATGCTCTACTTCACTAGTTGCTCAGGAGTAATTATGTGAATATGAGAGAGAAAGTAGATCAAGATCTAAGCGTTTTGTTGGTCTCTGTTTCACTATGAATGCGCTCTGAGCAGGCTACAACCCTTTGTGTATTGAAATGTATCTAAATGACTTTGAGACTAATGAATGAAGCATGAAGCACCTTTATCTCTGTATATCATGGATTCTAGTCTGAATGTATGCATGTTATGTATTATTCTGCGCAGCGCTCATATGGATGTTATGAATGAAGGTGAAATGATTGCATGGTTCTGAGTTGGATGTCTTATGTCTGTACTATTCCTTCATGATTTGCACAAACCTTCAGTCTCTGTGATTCTCATGGATTCTCAGGTGAGACCTTCTTCGGTCCTTGAAGATTGAATATGTCTATGCCTATGGGGTATTTGTTGTTAAAGCCTTCCAAACCCTGGTTTTGAAACCCCGAGCCAACAAAGGGAAAGAAAACGCATCCCAACCATACTACACATCGACTAATAGAATAGTGCCACTAATCTGCCCATCTGAAGAGGTGTCGAAAGGAAAATTTTGTAAGAGAGAAGAGATAGGAGTACACAACTCTAATAAGATCATTCGTAGCGGAAAATAGAGTAGGAAGACCCAACTCCATACATATGAGAAAGATCAAACACAACTAAGAAAGCTCTAAAACAACAAGGGTGTGGGTGTATGAATACCCAACATGGATACACCTGAGAGCACAGCTAAGAAGAATGCTCGAATATAAGATGAGAGTGGATTTATAAATACCGAGCTCCTCACAAAGAGTGGTTGTGGCCATCAAATAGAATAGAGTGGGTATATGAATACCCAGCTCAAATACAAGTGAGAGTTGGTATGTGCATTGTGGACATCCACTTGAAAGTATGCTAAACCATAGACAAAAATAAGTGAGAGGGTTAATGAATACCCATCTCACATTAGGTTGGCCCTATGCACTACATCCTCCCAAAAGATGGATAGTAGGCCAGGAAGAGAAAAGCATTAGATCGAACCTTTCCCCTTAATGCTAAATGTGGGCCATCTGAAGATAGAACCTCCCCAAAACACCATAGTACCAATACCAACACGATTCCACCACTAAGCAAAGGTGGCCTCTAGAAAAAGTCTGAAAAAAAAAGAGCCTATAAAATGTGTTGCATATAGTATGTCCCATACAAAGAAATATCATAGTGTGGAAGACCAAGATCCAAAACACCAACAAAATGATCCCTTCAAGGAGGCTAAGAATAATCTATAGATTCATCCAAAAGATAGAGTGGGACAGGTCCTATGACCCTGTAAGTGGAAACCACATCAAATGCGCTAAGAGGGCTCTCCCTTCGCAAACAAGTTGCTATAGGCTTGTTAGAGTCACTGTGAATCATCACCAAAAGCTAAGGAGAATGCTTCGCATCACCAACTGTAATATCCAATATAAAAGTACAAACACCTAGAATATGAATAATGTCTCCAAATAAACACACTGGTAAAAAAACAAGGGGTAGAAAACCCTAGAAATCGGTTTTACCCAGAAGTGCTGAAGAATCTGGTTGCTGAAGAATCTGGTTACAGACCTGAAACGGCCCTAAAAGAATGCTGAAAACCCTAGTTTTCAGACCTGTAACAGCCCCGAAAAATGCTGAAAACCTTAGTTTGCGGAATGCCAAAAACAGTGGATATGTCTCTTTAATTAGTGCATAAGATGGGAATAAAACAGCCCTAATAAATGCCTTCCACCAGCCAAAACAAAAACAGAAAACAGCCCCGAAAAACTTCTCCAAAATGGTTTTCTTCAAGATAAATGAGGCTGGAAAATACACCAGTGAGCTTAAGAAGAAACCATAGCAACAAGGAGGAGGGAAGCCCTAAATATGGTGTGTTGGAACTTGATGACAGTGTGCATAGGTTCGGATATGAACAGCCACATAGTGAGTGCACCAACCTTCAAAGCAAGTGCACTTCAAGAGAAATAAGCTTTCATGTATAAACCAACCCTACCACTAATCCACATAAGAGAGAGAAAGGCACATCACTATAGAGAAATGCCAAGCATAAAAGAGGGACAGCTGAATAAGGAAGAGGAGATTCACACCCACTCTAATACCATGTTAAAATCACATGATAGAAGAATCAAACAGAACCACCAACAAACCCTAAATTAGCATGAACCATAAACACATCAAAAAGAGAAGAGAAGGTGAACCCATGAACAAGAGAAACACAAGATATCGTGCCCTTAGGCAAATTAATTACACTAATGATCGAAGATGATGTTACAAATGATTCATAAGTTGTGTTTTTATCATAGTTGAAAAAATCATTGATTTTTCGGCAACATCGCAAAAAATCACAACGTCAAACCCTGGCTGAAATTGCCAACGCCGATTTTCGTTTCCACAAAGGAAATGTTGGGTATTTTTTTGGTTATTTGTCTTTGCAACTTTGAGGAATGAGAGGGAAGGGGCTTACCAGCATCAACAACCAGTGTTAAGAGGGCCAAACCATTGTTTTCATCACCATTTAAAAAAACATTATTGGAGCAGGGATCAATTCCTATCTGCCTACAGTGTTGATATTATCAAATCCTAGGCATTTCTTCAAACTCCACCCACTTGCCTAGTTTTTTTCTCTAGATTGATGTAGGGTTTTCCAAGTCCATATTGCTTGCCTCTTATTATCATTTTTCATGGCTCATAGAACAATCTAGAGGTCTGTTCTTTTTAACCATCACATTGTTTGTTCTCCCAACAGTGTTTGATCATCAAACACTACCTCTTAGTATCATTTTTCATAGCTTATAGAACAATCTAAAGGTCTGTTTTTTCTTTACCAGCGAGCTGTTTTTTCCAACAATGTTTGATGTTCATTAATTTCATTTTCTTTTGCCCTAGGTTTGAAGTTGGAAGTTGAGTATTGCCTTGCCAATATGCCAAAGCCTTTGGACCCATTTTGGTAGTATGGTGAACCTGAAGATGGGACAAACCAACAAAGATTGTATTGTAAATTGTGTGGGCAGAAAATGACAGGAGGGGTTAGCCAGTTGAAGTACCACTTGGCTAAAATTCCACAGCATGATGTTGGGATTTGTGGTGCATCAACCCCAAAGATTATGTGCGCTGCTCACAATGCTATTTATGTAAAGGATAAAAAGAGGGAAGAGGCAGTTGCTACAAAACTTAACTTGCCACTGGTGGAGAGGCTATATCCTCAAGAACCACAAGTAGATCTGGGACTCAAGGCAGTGAGACAAACTCCCGGATTCACCTTCCATGAGGACCTCACCTTTCTTTATTCCAAGAATCGGAGATGGGGCACAACCTTCCATCCGGTCAATGGTTAAAAAAAGTGAAAAGCAAGAAACAAACAGGGTTGTGGGTAGGTGTCGTTTCTAGAGAGACATACCTTTAAGCATCACAAAGACCAATCCATTTCTCTAGCCAATGTGTGATGCCATCACTATTGTTGGCCCTCTGTATAAGTGCCCTACCTACGAGTTGTGATGCCAATTATTCAAGCAAAAAAGAATGCCATTAACACTAGATTGGAGAACCTAAAGAAGTCAAGGGAGACCACTAAATGCACGGTAATGTCCGATGGTTGGACAAATGGGAAGGGTAGGATCCTTCTTAATTTCTTGGTACATACTACATTTTTTATTTTTATTTTTATTTTTTTTGCTGGGGAAATCAGCAACTCGCGGTTCTCATACTCACGTGTCATGGGGTTGATACCCGACGGCTACCACTATAACCCCGGTGCATCCACGCAGCCCGCATGAATGGTGCACAGGTTAGTCGGGGTGAAAATCGAACTTGAGACCTCCTTTACAAATTTCCTTCCATATACACGGCACTTGCCAATCGGTCTACACCCCTGCGGGTTGGTACATAGTACATTGTCCTAGGGTACAATGTTTATTAAATCTGTCTATGCAATGGCGCATGTTAAAAATGCAGCATTGTTTTGTGAGTTAATGGATGGGTTCATTCGAGAGATTGGTTTGCAACATGTCATGCAAATCATAACAGATAATGCAAGTAATTAAGTGGATACTGAGAAGTTGCTAATGGAGAGGCACCCCACATTGTTTTGGACTCCATGTGTTTCCCATTGCATTGATTTGATGCTTGAGGATGTGAGAAAAATATCCTTCATCAAGGAGGTCATTGATCAGGCTAGGACCATTAACAAATTCATATACAACCATGCATTTTTTCTTAGCCTCATGAGGAGATTCACAAGAAACAAGGAGTTGTTATGTCCTACAATCACACATTCTGCCTGTTATCACATATAGTTGTCAAGGGCAGCAGGTCGTCCAAGTTCGTGGTCTGCACAGAAAGTGTCTGAGCGCAGCATGCAGAGCAGCTCATTTCGGGCTTAAAATACAAACAGGCGAGCTCAGTTTTGCGACAGTGGAGATCCCCTGTGAGGATCAGATTAGCAGCCCCCGAGTATTCAAAGTTTTAGAATTGCACGAAGTATAACGCCAAAGCGCCCGAAGTCCCAAAGTGGTTGAAGGCCCGAAGTAAGTCTCAACCGTCCGATTCAAATGGACATGCGACGCCAGATCTAGAGCTCTGAAGGAAAGCAAAGGGGGGAAAAGCCCGAAGACCCGAAGTAGCTCTCAATCGTTGATCGAGAAGGGAGCAAAAGGGTCGTCGATCTGGTTGAAGGGATCAAAGTCCCGAAGCAGGAGCAGAGTCATTGATTGAAGCGGACGCGCGTCAATAGATCGACAACTCCGGGTAAAAAACACAGAAGGTAAGCGAGATTTGATATTTGATTTTCTCAGAGCCCAGAGACCCGAAAAGTGTCTCACCCGTCGATCAGTAGGAGCCACGCGTCGCCAAATCCTTTGCTCCGGATAAAAGCAGCAAAAGACAAAGAAGGTTTGAGGTTTGAAAAGTCTGAAGCCCGAATCACGAAGCAAATCTCGACCGTCGATTCAAAAAAGGAAAATCTGATCCATCGATCTGAAGAACGCCAGAGTTGGGTCGTTGATCAGGAAGCCTCATCTCAAACCATAAGATTGATGGTCATGCTCCATTGCGAGGTCTGAAGGTGCGCGAGTTTTAAAATTTTAAGAGCGGGCCGCAATTGGAACCACTGTTTTGAGAAAGGGGCATGTGGCAGTTTATGGTAAATTGCAGGGGCAAAAGCGTTTACTTTCAAACCACCGTTGGTCACGCCCGTAAACGTGCATTCACGTAGAGGCATGGCCCTAGGTCACATTGAAGAAGGAGCCAGAGGAAGGGGAGCTACCCCCGAGCCCAAAAGAACCAAATATGCGGCAGCCATCAATACGGACATGTGGCACCCTTATAGCCTTGGCACATGGCCACCCCCTAAGCATTAAGTCACGTTCAGTCTCCGAGGAAAAGCAGTAAATGAAGGGTAGGTTTGGTCGTTGAAACCTCGGCTCACCCCATAAACAGAAGGCATGGAAGGCCCGGCCGTGGGGACTAAACCGTCAGCCCGTGGTACCCCTGTGGACAGATTTTCCTGCAGGCCCATGCCGAGCTGAATTTGCGTTTGACAGGAGGATACATGCACAGTCTGA
>SNQJ01S0096890.1:0-13220 GCA_010110895.2 Picea sitchensis
CAACTTCAATTTCTTTTGTATTTTAGTTTGATAACTCTACAGGAATTAATTAAGTTAGTGAGTAAGTAACTGAATGATTCAACATCTAAATGCAAAGGGTGTAATCAATTGGTTAAAGAATAGAACATACTCATACACTTAATTTTGATTTCTGGAAATGACTTGTCAAATAGCATGTTTTTGAATACGATAAGGATAGCGTATAGTTTTCTTACCTAGTATACATATATTTTTCCAACACCTCATAAGCTTACAAGCATCCAGATTGATAATTCAATGTTCATCAATTTAAGCAATTAAATTGGCACGCAGGATCTCTATGGCATTGGTTAACTATTGAATACTACTTCTAGTCTTGTCTCTCAAGGAAGGAACTGGAAAGTATTTGTGCAGTACCATATCTAGTTCTGTGGGGAATTTGGCTTGCAAGGAATGCCTCTTTATTTGAGGATAAGCAGCTCCCTAATTTCCAAGTCTCTTCTCTGGTGATGTTATTACTTACCTATTACAAGGAGGTCCCCAAACAAATTTCTCCCAGGAGTCTAGGAGAACTACAAGTGGATAAATCTATTCCTTGGGGATAATTTTGATGGAGCTTGTCAAGAACAAAACATGAGTGTTGGTATTGGGTTTTCCTTCTTCCTTTTTGATTCAAATTGCTTTGATTTCAAACAAAATATGGGAAATGGGACCAATAACGTTGGAGAGCTTATGGCTCTTTTTTATATGTTGAAATTTTCCGTGGGAGAGGGTATGAGATCCTTCTAGGTATCTGGTGACTCCCTTATAGTCATAAAAGCGATGTGTGAGCAAGCTTGGATTCAAAACATTGGACTACTTGTAGTTGAACAATTGAAGAATATTGTTATATCTTTCCAAGATATTAGGTTCACTCATATATACATAGAGCATAATCAGGTTTCTTAGAAACTTTCCAAAGAAGGCTTTGAGTTAATAGAGAATCATTGGATTTAATGGAGAATCATTTTGTCCTTTCTGAATTTAATGATGGTCATTATGATGTTATTAGACAGTCTTAACTTGATGTATTTCGAAGTTGTCATTTATGATCAAGTTGTAATATGTCAGTTAGGGACCTTTTAGTGACAAGTATATATGTCGTTTTGTTGTGCTTTTGCTTAGCTCCTTTTTTTTGTAGTACTTAATTCTCTCGTGAAGGACATTTTTGGATAGTGCTTAGAGAACCTTGTGATTGTATTTTCTATTCTACTTGAATAAGAAATAGATCTTTATATATATATCCAAGGAAAAAAAACTCAAGTGGTCTTGAGCCACACGTGAGATCTCTCCCCCAGTGATCAATTGGGGAGGTCACAGGTTCGACTCTCTTGATCTCCTTGAGGTTAGGCTTCATAATCAGGGTCATCCATGGCGGGAAAGTACTCATAGGGTTTCTAGTGATTTCCTTCGTNAAATTGTTATTTAAAATTTATTTCTTGAAAAATTTATAAGAGAAAGTATTTTATTAAAGAAAGGAATTATGAAATATTTCATTTGAATAATTAAAAAAAAAAAAAAAGTATAACTCTATTTAAATTCAAATAGACTCGTTCTACATAATCGTAACTCATACATAATGTGTTGAATGAGCTATAATGAGCTGAACAGACTCACCTACAGACTTGAAAACTCATTATATTATGCATTAAGTGGACTATAGTGGGCCAAACGAGTCATATAGACTCATACCAAGTCGTTGAACCATTAGTATTTATATTGAATTCAACTAAAATTGTGTTTGATAAGAAGGGGAGAGTCAAGTCGACTCAGCCCAAACTTGTGAATCAACTCAGCCCAAACTTGTAAAACCATGTGTAGCGCATGCATGTGTATTTGTATTGGATTTACTTCAAAAGAAATATGTTTTGTGGAGTTGTTATTGTATGGTTGAAAACTCCATATTCGGCATTATATGGCTGAAAATCATGTCGAATTACCACCATATACTTGATAGCATTTTCCTGTAGAATCAGCTTTGTAAGTGTGTAGGCTAGAATCAAATTCTAGTAGGAATTTTCCCTGTGTATAAACTGAGTACTAACAATTTTGTGTAAGATTGATTGAATTTTTTGGAGTCAACATTATAAGCTATGGATTGATATTTTATTGGGAAATTTATGGATTATATGCAATAAATGAATCATTATAAGCTATGGATTGATATTTTATTGGGAAATTTATGGATTATATGCAATAAATGAATTGAGCAGTTGATGGTATTGATTTAATTGGCATTCATGTTGTATTTATGTTTCAAAACTAACAGTTGGACTACATGTATGTTAATTGGTTTTAGCCCAAGTGGTTTGTGTTGAGGGGTGTTTTCTCCACCCAGGTTCAATTCTCACAAGTGACATGTTCATCTCTTAAAATAAGCAAGGTATCGCAAAAATTTTGGGTTTTTACAAAATATACTTTACCCTGGATACCATCATCGAAATGAGGAGAAGTGACCAATGGATTTCCCCAAACTCTATTCCAAAGAAAAAAAAATAGTTGAACTACATGCCAATTATAGTTATTAGTTATAGTTGACATTGTATATCATATGTTTGGAACCTAAAATTTAATATATAGGTTAAATTGTTTCAAGTGGAGTTAGTACTGCATGTTTACTAGAACGACTATTTATATATGGTTGGTCAACCTAGATTAGAACTAGCATAATACATTAATACTCTACTATTCTTTACCATATTGGACTAAGAATACATATTATTTGAAGACCAAGGATATCATTTTAATTGATTGGCACTTGGAGTTCTATTTGGGAGACTGAGGATCTCATCTTGGATCACCCCGAAAAAGAGACTATTGTATTAAGCAGTAAAATCAACTCAATTAATAGTTGAATGGGTCCAAGTTTATGCGAGTAGTTTAAGAGTGAAGAGCATGTGTATGTGAATTGGAATTGTATCCATAGAGAATCTGGAAGTATGCCATAGGAAAAATTCTACTAAATCAAAAATATTAGTTTATTTGGAATTGAATAATATTGTTTGTATAATGATATTAAATATTAAAATGTTGTTACTGTTGAAAATGTGTCAATTAATTTTTCATGTGGTTGCATGCACATTAGCTAAAATTAGAATGTGCATGCATGCACATTACAATGAATAGTTTGTGTAATTGGTGAATCATTTTGTAATCATTTTGTCTAATTGTTTGATAGATGCTCTATATATGAACATACTCATATAGGTGAAAAAGAGCAAGTATAAATATAGTGTAGCACATTGTGTGGGAAGAGAGTGAGAGGATGGTTGTATGCTTGAGATTGACTATTGTAATTCTCCCTTGAATAATAAGAATATTGATTATCATTGCTCTGAGGTTTTTTTATGTACTAGGTTTTCATGTAAATCATTGTGTTCATTGTGTGCTTGTTATTCTTGGTTCTTTACTTGTCAATTGCTATGTTTATGCTTCCGTTACCTAACAAGTGGTATCAAAGCCAAATAAATCACGCTAAAAGGACCTGCGTGAGTTCAAGAGAGACGGATCTGTGTGAGTGGATTGGTGTGGAACATATTTATTTCATTGTCACAGGTTGTCCCTGTTAGATAGTGTGAAAGTCACAGGCACACTTTATAAAGTAATTTTTTCTACAAAGTGTCGTAGGTAGTACATGTCCAAAGATGCAACAAATTTGGAAAAGTGTCGTAGGATAGCCCTATCTAAGGTGCGACACCCATGGATATCCTTGTCAAAGGTAGTTTAATACACAAAAATATCATGAGGTACAATGCATACAATTATGAGGTAAGAAACGTTATTTATTTTTTCTTATTATGCATGAGATATAATAAGGGGATCGCCTTTATTAAAGAGAGTGAGAGGATTTTATAATTAAAGGTGAGGTGGATAATTGTTTTAAGGATTTAAAGCATATATGTGAAGTATATGTGTTCTATTAACTTATTTTAAATTAAAATTTATATTTTGGGGTGTTATTTAGAATATAAAAGTATTCCTCTATTTTAAAAGGGCTTGGTTTTATAAGCAGTGGTTTGGGTGGTGTTTTGTGTTAATGGTGAAAGTGTAGAGTTCTAAGTTTGAGGTGGATAAATTCAGTGGAAAGAATAACTTTGAGTCATGGAAGCTCAAGATGCAGGATATGCTTTTGTAACAAGGATTGAAAAAGGTATTGGCGGGAAAAACAACGAAACTGGCAAGCATGAAAAATGAGGACTTGGAATATCTGGATGCAATAACCCTTAGTACAATTAATTTGTGTCTAGAAGATGAAGTGTTGTTTCACATCGTTGGAGAGGAGACAACATCAGGTTTGTGGAATAGACTGAAAATTTTGTATATGACAAAGTCCTTGACGAACAGAATATGGAATTTTTTTATATGACAAAGTCCTTGAAGAGGCAGTTGTATAGCTTATGAATGAAAGAAGGTACAACAATTGTTGATCACTTAAATTTTTTCAATACTCTGATTTGTCAATTATCTAGTATGGAAGTAAAGTACAAATGTGAGGAAAATGAAGTTACGCTATTGTGTTAGTTTCATGAGTCTTGGGATCATCTCGTCACATCTATGTGGTTTATCACAACATATGCAATTGATTATGATATTGTTGTGGGAGCTATGTTGTCTAAGAAAATGAGGAGAAGTTCTAGTAAAGAAACCTCAACAACAGAGGCAATGGTGGTCATAGGTCGGTCTACAGAAAGAGGGAAAGATCAAAGAGATACATCAAGGTCTAATTCAAAAGGAAAGAAGGGTAAATAGAAATTTTTCTTATGTGGAAAATCAGGGCATCTCAGGAAGGATTGTTGGAAAAGAGAGAATGCATCCAAAGAGGACTCCACAAAACAAGCAAAGGAAGCTAATTTAGTTGAAACAAGTTTAGTTTCAGGTTCAGGTTCAGGTATGGTTTATGAGGTATTGTCTACTTGTGATGTTTCACATCAACATCAACATTGGTTGTTAGGTTTTGGTGCGTCCAACCACATGTTTATTCATATAAATTGATTCTAAACTTACCAATCTATTGATGATGGTGGTGTTTTTATCGGAAATGTTTTTTTCTTGTAAAATTGTTGGGGTTGGTAGTGTCTGGATTAAAATGCATGATGGTAATGTAATAACATTAATATATTTAAGGCATGTCCCTGAACTTAGAAATAACTCGATATCTTTAGGAGTACTAGATTATGTTGGTTACATGTGTATAACTCAAGGTGGAGTATTGAAGGAGTCCAAAGGCATCTTAATAGTCATGAAGGAAAAGAGGATTGGGAACCTTTATCAAGTTGAAGAAAAGACATAAATAAATCTAGCAGTGGTAGCATCTGAAGGTGCAATTTACTCTTTTCATTTATGGCATCAGTGTTTGGGTCATATCAGCAAGAAAGGGCTTAAGGTATTGGTTGATTGTAAGTCACTTCCAAATTTAAAGTTTTTGAATTTGAATTTCTGCAAGTATTTTGTTTTTAGAAAACAGTGTAGACAAAATTTTAAAATAGGAATACATATAAGCAAATGTATCCTATATTACATTCATTCAGATGTTTTAGGACCATCCCATATGATTTATTTTGGAGGATTTTCATATTTTGTGACATTTATATATGATTACTCTAAAAAGGTTTGGGTCTATTTACTTAAAAGAAAATATGATGTATTTAATACTTTTAAGCAATACAGAGATTTGGTTGAAAAGAGCACTGACAGGTCAATCAAGTGTTTAAGAATAGATAATGGAGGTGAGTTCACATCTAGGGAATTTGAAAACTAATGCTGGAAGATGGGATTGAAATACATAAGACCATGGTTTATACTCCTCAGCAAAATGGTGTTGTTGAACGCATGAATAGGACTCTTCTAGAGAGAGCAAGGAGAATTCTCAATAATGCTAAGTTGCAACAGGAATTGTGGGAAGAAGTAGTTCTTACAAAATGATATATGATAAATTTGTCACCATCAATTGCAATAAACTGTAAGATTTCAGAAGAGTTATGGACATGGCATTCATGTGGTTATTCAAATCTGATAATAATTGGTTGTGACGTTTATGCTCTTATTTATAATATCAGCGTTATAAGTTAGATCCTAGATAAAAGAGATATGTCTTTGTTGGTTATGGTGATGGAGTTAAGGGGTACATATTGTGGGATCCTATGTAGTATTTGATGAATCCACACTCTTAAAATTAGAACTGGTAGATGTTGAAGTGAGACAAGAATAGGTACCGTAAGTTCATCAAATTTAGTTGGAGACTCATCCATATTCAAAAAGGGAGGAGCATGAAGAAGTTCTTGAAAAAGAAGATGAAGATGCAGAAAATATCCAGGAAACTGAGGATATGCCTCAACCATCTCTAAGGAGATCTACATTGGTCAAGAATCCTCCTATAAGGTATGATGATTATGTTTCATATGTGGCTTTGGTTTCTATTGATGGAGAATCTATTTTTTTATCAAGAAGCAATTAAGGTATCTGAAAGTGCTAAATGGAAAGAAGCTATGAAAGAATAAATGGAGTCCTTAGAGAGGAATAAAACATGGGACCTGGTAGAACTTCCAAAGGACAGGAAGGTTGTCGGTTGCAAGTGGATCTACAAACTGAAAAAGGGAGTTGATGATAAAGTTGAAAGGTATAAAGAAATACTGGTAGCAAAAGCATATTCTCAAAAGGAAGGTATTGATTTTCATGAAATCTTTTCACTAGTTGTGAAGCTTGTTTCAATTCGTGTTGTGTTAGCACTAGTTTCTTTACTTGATCTTTAGTTGGAGAAGCTAGATGTTTAAACAATTTTTCTACATGAATATTTGGATGAGGATATATATGGAACAACCAGAAGAATTGGTTTAGGATCCCAATAAGAGGTTTGTTTGCAAACTCAAGAATTCATTGTATGGCATGAGGCAGTTTCCCAGGAAATGGTACAAGAAGTTTAATTCCTTCATAGTGAGCCTAAATTTTACAAGAAGTGAATATGATCATTTTGTTTACCTAAAAGGTTGGAAAATGACATATTCATTATTTTGGTGTTAAATGTTGACAATATGCTTGCGGAAAGAAAAAGCATGGTCAAAATCAATAACTTAAAGGCTTAGTTGGCTAGGGCGTTTGATATGAAGGATCTTTGGCTTCCCATTTCAATCTTTTTTCTGGTTTGTGTCCTAGTAATTATGAAGAAAAGGATTATATGTCTCGTGTACCATATGCTAATGCAGTAGTAAGTTTGATGTATGAAATGGTTAGAGCTAGACCAGATATTTCACATGCAATTGGTGTTGTCAATAGATACATGGAAAATCTAGGTAAAGAGAATTGGGTAGCATTGAAATGGGTCCTTCGGTATCTTAGAAGCACAAGTAATTTTTTTATCACCTATGATGGTTCCAATGATTTAGTTTGTAGTTATGTAGATTCAGGTTTTGCATGTGTCTTGGAAAAAAGGAGATCCACTTCAGTATATGCCTTTACTCTTGCAGGAGAACCTATTAGTTGGATGTCAAAGCTTCAAAAGGTAGCTTCTTTATCCACTACTGAAGCAGAATATATGGCTTCTTCACATGCATGCAAGGAGGAAATTTGGTTAAAAGGTTTGTTGGGTGAGTTTGGAAGCATGCAAGACAAGGTGAAAGTATTCTATGATAGTCAAAGTGTTATTCATTTGGCCAACAATCCATCTTATCACAGTAAGACAAAGCATATTTATATTCAATACCATTTTGTAAGACAGGTTGTTGATGAAGGGGAAGTGGCTATGGAAAAGTTCCATACAAAAGTGAATTCTGCAGACATGTTTATGAAACCAATTTTTTTAAAGAAGCTACGATGATGTTTGGATTCTCTTGGCTTGCAAAAAAACGTGATGAATTAATTCGAGCATGATATATCATGTAAATTGTTATCAAGGTGGAGATTGTTGAAAACGTGCCAACTAATATCCCATGTGGTTGCATGCACATCAACTAAAATTAGAATGTGAATGGATGCACACTACAATGAACAATTTGTGTAACTGGTGGATCATGTTGTAATCAGTTTGTCTAATTGTTTGATAGATGTTATATATATGAGCATACCCATAGAAGTGAAAAAGAGAAAGTAGAAATGTAGTGTAGCACAGTGTGTGGGAAGAGAGTGAGAGGATGGTTGTATGCCTAAGATTATCTATTGTAATTCTTCCTTCAATAATAAGAATATTGATTATCATTGCAACATGGTTTTTTTCCCATACTGGTTTCCACGTAAAACATTATGTTCATTGTGTAATTGTTGTTCTTGATTCTTTGCTTTTCAATTAATCTTTCTATGTTTATGCTTCAGTTGTCTAACAGTTACAAATATATGTATATATTGGTATTAATAATATATATATATATATATATATATATATTGGCATTGACACAATCGTTTTGATTAAAAATAGTATTAAATTGAAGTTAAGGTAAATAAACCTTTCACTTATAAATAATAAAAAATGGATTTGTTTAACTTACTAATAAATGCCTCGGATGGGGTGACACGCGGCATAGAGGAGGTGACACCCGGATTCACACTCAGCTCTGGTTTAATGGTTGATGGCCGCCACCCACACATCCGCATTTACGATGGTGGACGGCCATAGCAGAGGACAGGCGACGAAGGGACTCCTCCCTCGCGCGACCATTAACCCCCCTTGCGCACACGGATTAATCGCGGATATGGATGGACGGAGGCTTCGGCAGTTTGGTTATGGTTTTTCTTTTGAGTCCGAGCAGCAAGGGAAGGCTCCTGGTGCGGCTATGCCATGGTTATTTACCGTCGTCTCTCTGCACTCTGAGAAGATTTTCCAGGGCTGGTGGCTTCTCTGTGTGTCTCGACAGAGTCGGCTTGCCTGCGCCCAACACCCGCAGTCGTTCTCGACCTGGATTTTTTCTAATTCGGCTCTGCATTTGATTGGCATTTGCTTGGGTACAATGGTCAGGAAGCGAGGAAAGACTCGACGGGGTTCAACTTGGGATGCACACAAAGCGCAACGGTGTCGGAAGGAGGAACTTGAATGTGCTCTGGCTTTGGCGTCTTCTATTCTCAGGAAGAAGGCTCGGGTTGAGAAGAGGGCGTTGTGCGACACCATCGCTGAACAGAGAGATGGTTGCAGCAGGGAAGAGAAGGAGACCGAGACCGTGGATCTGTTTCCAATTTGCGTCGTGGAGGAGGACCTGTCGATTGGGGACTTGTCGTGCGACGAGAAGCCAAGCGCCATGGAGACGCTCAGCAGGCAGGGCACCAAGTGCATCCCGACTAGGGAAGACGACCTCCCCGGCTGCGTGGTTGAAGAAATCCCATGGATGGGTGACCTGCAAGCTATAGGTGTCGAGAAGATTGTGAACGCAGAGACGGAAGTGGTGCAGAGGAAGCTTGCGGTTGGCATTGGCGAAGCTGTGGAACTGAAGACTGCTCCTCCTAGTGGCTTGGGTGGCGGAACGCATGGTCCTCTCCTTAGTGACGAGCACCTGGCCTTGGTGTTCGAGCTCCGTAGCCACATGTCAGACTTGGAACACAGGGCCCTCCTCATGGGCCAGTGCATGGATCTGCTCCTCGATGCGTTCTCTGGGGCTCTAGCTCAGCGAAAGTGCCCCCTGTGCGCGCAGACTTTTGCCATTCTGGCGGGGACCACTTGGCAAACTGGAGGAAGCGACACGTCACCGGGTGCCTAGGTTCTTCTGTTTTCCAGGTTTTTAGTTTCACAATGTATTTGTTTTAGGTATATCTGGACCACTGGCATCTGTCCTGGTTTCCTCCGGGCAGGACATATGTCTCTTTTCTTAATGTATTACTGTATAACTGCTAGTTGCCTCCCACTTATGTTGGTTTCCGGTTACCGACAACATTTTTGGTGACTGTAGCCATGACTCTGTTTATTTTGTCAAAGTTTTGAGCTAATTTTTTTTGTTTGTTTGTTAATTTGTGCGGGACCTGTTGGCTATGCGATTAACCTGTGGCTTGAGAAACCGTGACTCAGGGGCATCTAAGCCGTCAAAATCACCCGGGGATCGCACCCGACCTGAGCCACACCAACCCTTAACATGGTTGGATTTTTTGTCCCCGCAGGTTTCGAACCGGTGACTTTAACATCACGGAGTGGCTTAACAACACACTCCGTCACCGACTGTCCTACACCTTGGGGACAATTTTGAACTAATTTAATATAGCAGGTACTACTCCTTTTTATTTAAAAAAAAAAAAACTTACTAATAAATGGATAGTTATACTCTTCAATAATTCTACTAGTTATCAATACATGTTTTTCATTTAAAAATGAAAATATTAAACTATTATATAAATTTAAAAATATATATAATATATATCTACTTGAGATAATTTGTTCAATCTAATTTGATGTAAATCATGTAAACTTTTAGAATGTGATTTGTGCAATGGATGAAATTGTAATCTTGAGAAACCAACACCGAAGGAGTGTTACATATCATCTCATGATTGCTATAAATAGTGAATATTTTTAATGAACTCATATGACGATACCCTTTGAGTTGTACAATAATCATAAATACTTTGAGTTGTACAATAATCATAAATATAGTTCTTTCATTTTTATTAATGAAAAGATTTATTTTTATTAATAGAAAAGTTTTGGGATTTTTCCTTTACACCACTTTGCATATATATACATATCCTCACCCCTATACCCATCCACCTTTATATATATATATATATATATATATATATATATATATATAATAAACCTTAATACTTATTTTTTTTTTAAAACTCATAATTTTAATTAATGTATACATTATCCATATTTATCAATTATCCTTAATATATTTAATTATTTTGAATTGAATGAAATTATTAAATAATTTCATATATAAAATATATCATTATTAAATAATCTCATATATAAAATATATATCGTTGTGAGAAATGGATATCGTTGTGAGAAATGGATATCGTTGTAAAAAATGGAATATTTCCTTATCATATTTAATTATTTTGAATTTAATAAATTTATTAAATAATCTCATATATAAAATATATTGTTGTGAGAAATGGATATGGTTGTAAAAAACGGACTATTTTCTCATGGGTTCATTAACATCAAAGTGATTCACCTACACATATAACATATTTTTCTTAAAGATGGTTTATCCTCTTATTTTTTAGTCAATTCTTCACTCATGGTTCATTAAAGGGACAAATAACATCAAGTAATTCACCCACCCGTATATGAAGATCATCTTTCTCCTCTCATGTTTGATTCAATAAAGAAAATCACATTAAAATAATCTTCATAGAAGGCAAATCACATCAAAGTGATCCATATATATCTTCAAAAATCACATTAAAGTGGTTCACATATAAATATGGAAAAATCACATCAAAGTGTTTCACATATACAAAAAGTTGAATATTGACCAATCACATTCAACGAGGCAAATCACATCAAAATAATATTCATAGAAGGCAAATCACATCAAAGTGATCCATATATATCTTCAAAAATCACATTAAAGTGGTTCACATATAAATATGGAAAAATCACATCAAAGTGTTTCACATATACAAAAAGTTAAATATTGACCAATCACATTCAACGAGGCAAATCACATCAAAATAATCTTCATAGAAGGCAAATCACATCAAAGTGATCCATATATATCTTCAAAAATCACATTAAAGTGGTTCACATATAAATATGAAAAAATCACATCAAAGTGTTTCACATATACAAAAAGTTGAGTATTGACCAATCACATTCAACGAGGCAAATCACATCAAAGTGATCCATATATATCTTCACAAATCACATTCAATGAGGCAAATCACATCAAAATATTCTTCATAAAAGGCAAATCACATCAAAGTGATCCATATATATCTTCACAAATCACATCAAAGTGATTCACATATATAAAAAAATTGAATATTGACAAATCACATCAAAGTGTTTCACATATATAAAAAGTTGAATATTAACCAATCACATCATAGTGTTTCACATACATATAACTAGTATTGTGGTTTTTCCTCTCATTTGGGGTTTTGGAAAATTTATTTATATGATTATGAGGATTTGCCTTCATAATGTTTATCTTGGTCTTATAAAATCTCATACTTTTGCAATTTACATAAAAATAATTAATTATAAAAAACTACATTATACACCCATTATAAATCTAGTTTAGAACATTAAAATAATAAATATTTGAAATTTTATATATATTTAAAATTTTAAACTTAAAATATTAAAAAAAAAATCAATCTATTTTTTTTTCTAGAATATGGAGTATCTTTTCTTATTCCACTTACAAAACTAAATCACATTCATTTATATTTGGTAGTACTTCATATTTCACTTAAAAATATATATATGATAAATTTCATCAAAGTATTATACTTTAAAAAATAAATCACATTTTTTTAATGTGAATGTTTAAATTTGAAAAAAAAATACTAACTAAATTATGAATTAATTCTAATTACACATTTTTTAATGTCAATGTTCAAATTTAAAAAAAAAATACTAACTAAATTATGAATTAATTCTAATTAAGTTGTGAACTAGCATCTTAATTTACTAACTCATTTATTATAATTTCAAAGTCATACACATAATAACTTATGTGTTTCATTGCAACTTAGTTAGAGGGTTTAAAGATCACTTGTGGTTGAGATGAGCCCCAAGATGTTGATTAACAACTACAAGGTAATGAGATAGTGGTCATGATGGGAAAAAAAAATGATATAGAGTTGCAAAGCAGCGATGTCCCTACTTATGTTAGCATGGAAAGTAGTAGAGAAATCAATTTATCCACTAAAATGTGTATATACGATGAAAGTAAGCCTATGATATGAAGTATGAAGTTGTATCAATTAGTTTGGAATCTAGTTTATGTTCTTAGAGTGGTCAATGAACTTGAACATGAATATTGTTGTTGAAGGCTCCATATAGGGGTCAAACCTAGAGAAGAGGTTGTGGGAGTAGAAGTTGGAGATGTAGTTTGTATGCTATCAACAAGGGTAAAACTAAATGACATGTTTGTTGGAAGACAATTTTAGTTAAGAGAGAGGGTAGAGAAAATGCAATAAATTCATTGAAAAAAATTATCAAAACTATCAAGAAAGAACAATGCAACACAAAAGACAGAAGCCAAGATCATTGGATGAGATGGAGTTACTAAAAACCTTTTCAAATTAAAGTTTACCTATCAATCATACATGTG
>SNQJ01S0096890.1:34097-48891 GCA_010110895.2 Picea sitchensis
CCTAGAATGATTGCTAAAGTTGAGAAGATGAATATGAGACAAGAAAACCATGAGGAAGGTCCAGGGACTAAGAATATGCTAAAGAACCAAAAAGAATCAGAGGCTATATTATTGCAGATGAAATAAACACTGAATGATCACAGAGACATCAGTTTATCAAAGATCTTAAATGAGAAAGAGTGCATAGAAAAAAGAATAGGAGACTTCGACATAGACTATGTATTGGATGCAGAAACACAGGCGAACATTATGACAGAAAGTACTTGGAAAATCTTAGGAAAGCCTACTATGGTTCCTTCACTGGGAGGAATAGGATTGTTTAAAGGAAATCTAATAACCCTATGTGGAAGACTTGCCCATGTACCTATGATTGCTTACGAAGCATCGACAAAAGAACAATTTGAGGTCATTAAGTTTGTTGAGAACAACGCCCTCTTTGCTCTTTTGCTAGGAAAGACCTGGGTTGAGAAAGATCAAATTCGAAGGAAAGAAGAAGAGGAATCTCTAGAATAGAAAAAGCAATAGTTAAGGGATTTCATGGCTAGGATAATAGTGCACTTATAGAAGAACGGGAGGACAAGTCGAAGCAACTGAGGGCCAGAGACCTAGCTGTCGAAGCTGAAAGAACACAAGAAGACTTAGAGAACTTATCCATGTAGGAGAGTAGAGCACCTACTCTAGAAGAAGTAAGAGAAGAAGTATTATCCTTGAACCTTGGGAAATATCCTCAACAGTGCGAAGTTACTATGCTAAGAAAGGATAAGAACAAGAATGGAAAGATGAATCCAAAGACACAGATCATAGTAAAGAAAGCTAGAAATCTCAGTAAGAAGAAAGCAAAGCTAGAAAAATTGTAGGACGTTCTAGAGAGGACTTCGCAGAAGGAAGGCTTGTAGAACTTGAACCTCGTCGGAATAGCAGAACAACACCGACTGGAACTTCACCATGGCGAAGCTATGTGACCATTGGAGGCATCCCGACCATTAGCCCAATGCTCTAGAACAACTAGAAATGCAGTTATTGTCGGAACGTTCGCCATTGGACCGTTGGGACTGCACCATAACGGATGGAATTGTATTGATCGAGGCATTCCTGCCCATTGGAGAAGTTTGTTACGACGTTGTCTATTTATCCCATTGAACATTGCATCGAGGACACTTTCACGAATTGTGATTATCCGATCCCACAGAGAACTAATCACTTTCACGTAGTGCTTATTGTAACCTCGACATTTGTTCTGCTACCTTGATTTCTTGTTCACTGACGCAAGATATCTGATCTTGAACATGTATTTCAGGAAACCTTAGCGTAGTAGAAAAATCCATCGAATAAATCCTCATAGATATCATGGCTGTGAAGGTCTTGTCCGCAGGAGTATAGGCCTAGTCGACGAGAGGAGTGCAAGCATCCCCATCGACTGCAAGTTGATTTGGGCCCTTCTGAATTGCGACAGAGAAGAGAATCAAGCATCGTGATGACTTGGAAAATGTGAAGCTCATCCCATCAATCCTGCCTGACTATATACCACCTCTAGCTGGCATGGTTAGTCATGATATCTTCCCGAGGGACTTAGACTACACATTGATTACTGTGTACCTACCGAAGGGGATACGCGCAGTTGGACTGCAGTTAGGAAAAATTATGACACTGAAGATCAATGACTTAAAGTTAGGAGACCGCAAAAACTATGGCATGCTTGCACCACACAATTAATTGAACAAGACAACGGGGAAGAGGTCGAAGATAACCCCCCAATCGCAATATCGACCATCCTCAATGTAATGAAATTACCACACTTCGACATAAATCAAGAGTTTAACGCATGTGTTAAAATCCTCATGTCATGCTTCCATGGCGGTTACCTATGGTTGGATAGGCGCATCACAATAGATCTGACACTGATGCACCAGATCACTGAATTGAGCATGCAAGGACCATACCCATAATAATTTTACCCAAGGATGGTTGTAGATCGCACCCTGGCACAAACAATAAAAGACACCTATGGAGATGTGGAGAAAGGGAAGCAGGGTTATAAGGTAGCCTCCATATAGAATGGCGTAATGCACCTAGATTTCTAGTTGATCGTTGGTAAACTCATCAAGAAGAATAGGCCAACGCAGGCCACATGGGTTGTCGTCGACCTCACAATAAAATTCTTTGAAGGGATGAAAATGAACTAAGTGAGCTACCTCGTCAACCAGTTAGAGCTAGACTATCACGAAGCTCAGGATTAGGGTTACGAGTTCCATTTTAGTTGGTTACCAATTCGCATTGCCTTCATTGCTTGGGATATGTCGAAAGGAGCGACCTTCCTTATAATTGAGTTGCATGAACCACTAGTTGCGAAGTTCACTACACTATGGTATTCGAGCGACATGGAGAACCAATGGAATTCAAATGCGGTGTTCCACACCTATTATCTACAGTTGAAGAGGGCCATTCAATCCTTCCCTCGCATGACGTCAAATACCCTGCACAGGTTCAGGCCACTTGCAAAGTTCCACGCAGATAGGCATTTCATCTATATCACTGCGCGCAAAGACGAAAACAAATAAGATCTCTAGTCCTATTACAAACTCACAGAGGAAGACATGGAAGAAATAACCAAGGAATTTCCTGAAAAGTTCTTTGTACTAGTTGACCAGGAAGAAATCTTCGACCCCGACCTCATCGGAAGCCCTATGGTCACTCGCGAAGAACATGATGCACCCAACAACAATAAGAAGAAAAATAAGGAATATGTACAGGAAATGAACAACGCATCAGAAGAGACTACATCAGATTCACGTGAAGGGGGAGGAGGTGACGAAATAGAAAAAGAAGAGGATGAAGGGGAAGAAAACAAGCAAAATTAGGGTGAAGTAACACCGCCTAAAGATCCATTGGCAGAGACAGAAACATCCAAGAAAAGAAAGGGTTCACCGATGAAACCTTCATCATAGAAGAAGTCAAAAGACAATAAACCTCCATTCCACACTATGCTCATGGTGGATGACATTGACCTTATCATTTCCGTTGTATCAGATGCCTCAGAGGACATCTTGCAACAAAGTGAAGCCAAACAGGAAACAATGTTTGACAAGATCGAGGCAGATCTCAAAGGGGTACAACAGGCTCTTTGTTTGAGCCATGTAGTGCCTACTGCATCGTTGTCAGCAGGGGACATAGAAGTAGGAGATGAGCCTGCCCAACTACGTAGACTAGCAGAGTCGATAAAGGCTCGCCTTCATCATGTCTAGGAAGAAAAATATAGGCCACAGAGGCCCTGAAGAAAGCAAAGGAGGAAGCCATAGAGAAATGTCGAGTTGCGCAACAAGAAAAATATGACCTCTAGGCGAAGTTTGCAGAGGATAGAGCACAGATCCATAAGGAGAAAGAACAGTTGCTCGCAGAGCAGGTGGGAGTTAAAGAAGTAGTCACTAGAGCACTTCGCTCTTTGATGGGCCCAACATAGATGGAATAATAAACCACTGAGATCCAGGTGGGGAAGCTCGTTGAAGGCATTCAACAACTCCAATCATGAATGACAGAACTGGAATTACAAGCCATGCCAAGCACTCCATAAGAAGTGAAGGACCATAGGGAATAAACTTCCCGAAGTGAAGTTGAGAGAATCAAAGCATTGGCCTTGGAATGCAAGCAACTCAACAGTTGAAGTGCACAAACCTATGAGTGCCTTGCAGAGGACCCTGAACTAAGGACATTGGATTGACAGCTCTAGGAGGAAAAGCAATAGGCAACAATAGTGCAAGCACAGTTGAAGCTACTGTCAGTAGTCGAGAGGATGAAAAGGTCACATAAATAGCTCACGGTTCAGCAATAGGCCCATGACATCGAGAGTAAAGTCATGGAAGTGACCCCGAGGCTCCAACCAGTGCATGATGAAGCTTGCACACTTTTTGAGGAGATTGAAGGGAAAGGTGCATATCTAGAACAAGTAGTCACCATAGTAGAACAATGCTTGGAAGGATTGGTGGCTGAGAAAGTTATTCAAGAGTTCATCGAGCAGGAGGCTCTAGCGAAGCAGCAACTCGAGGTAGCTCGTTCTAAGATCGAGGCCTTCGAGGAAGAGTTACCCAGGTCAGAGTGACTCGGAACGAGTCATAGGTGAGTGTTGGGGTCCTGTTGGCCCTTGACCAGGTTTTCTGGAAACTCTAGTCATGTTTGACCAATTTTGGGACTTTGATAGGTTGGTCGAAGATGAAGCGCCAGACAAAGTGGAGATAGTAGGATCTCACCCCCTTTTGTGGAGTTTTTGATTTTAGGGTTTATGTAATGGGTATGGGATGTCGACCCATGGGTTTACCCATGTTTAGGCCCTTTTGTAATGTATAAATAGATATCTAGGCGATGTAAGAAACACACTAGTTTTAAGATGTATGCGGTGCTAAGTGTTGTATTGTGCTAAGTGAAATTAATGTAAGTGGTTGGATCTATGTGATTGAGTTAGCTCTGTGCATATTTTGTATTCATAACTTTCAAGGCTAAGTGCAATTGATTGTAAGAAAGGATCTGTGTTGTGACCTAGCTAGGGGAAGGAGGATCTGGCGAGGTGCACGTAGATCTTCTGTCCTATGCAGAGTTGGTTTTGATGATCTATGCATGTAATGAGATTGGCAAAAGATAATAAAGATGACAAAGAGTTGGTGGACGTAGCCCCACGCTGGGTGTGAACCATGCATATCCTGTGTTATGATTTCTTTTGTGTGATTGATGTGATTTATGCTTAGTGTTGTCATCTTTATGTATGTTAGATGCATATGATATAATAGATTATTTCTTAGTAATGTGAATGAATGCTAGATTGGCTCTATTTCTATGTGCTAAGTGCTTGGGTGTGTTATATATTGTTGAACACTGTGCTTCTTTGTAATTAGGGTTTTACCTGCGATGTGAATAAGGGTTAAATGCTAATTAATGTTAACTGCTAAGTGCTATGTTAAGTACTATGATCACAAATCTGTGTCCCAACTAGGTTGTAGACTCTTGAGTCCTACAACCCCCCCTGCCTCTACCTCAGGTGAGACTTCATATGCTTCGCAGGTGTTGCCGAAAGGGCTGGTAGTTAGGGTTTTTTTGGTGCGTTGTTGAAGCGTTGAACCCTGGGTCTACCCCTATGCCAACAAATGGCAGGTGTAAAGTCTAGGCAGTGGACTTAAAATCATGATGGGTTCATGGATATAGGAAGGTGAGGTGAAAGGGTCCACCAACCCACGAACCCAACAAAATCGGAAAAAAATCTAAGTGTTGAGTGGTAGAAGAGAGGAAGGGACTCATATGAGTCTGCGAGTCCTTGAGACCGCAAACCCATGAACCTGAAAAAATAACTAAATAATCTAAGTGTTGAGACTTCTCATACAAAATTATTAAGGGGAGATACAAAATTGTACGTTCATCTGCGAGTCCGTGAGTCCATGTAGATGGAAAAATGGTTAGGTTTTGAGACTTCTTGGACATACTTATGAAGGGGAGGTATAAAATTTTACGTCTGCGAGTCTGTGTAGGTGGAAAAATGGTTAAGTGTTGATACTTATCGGACAAAATTATGAAGGGGAGGCACAAAATTATGAATTTGCGAATGAAAAATAATCTAAGTGTTCATGACGAGTTCATGAAAACTATGAATATAGACCATGAGTTTGTAATATCGCCACCCGCGAATCTGTGAATACAGTAAGGTGACTAAGTATGGTATAATACATGGGCCACAGGAAGGAAAAGAATATGATAGATGACGTGCCTTGCCAACAAGGTGCCTAGGATTCCATTAGGATGACAAATGTCCATTACTAACAAGATGAAGAGATGAGTGGGGTTCCATTGTGGCAGGTTAGGCTAGTGCCACATTAGGACCCATGTGTTTCCACTTCATTTGGGATGGAAAATGAAACGTCACATGGATGCCAGATGAAAGTAAGAGAGGTGTTGTCTATGTAAACCCAAGAACTTCACAAGGTCATAGATTTTGTTCTAGAGATCAGTTCTGAGTGAAGTTACTGACCTTGGAAATCTCTTGACGAACATAAGATGATGGAACTATGATAGATAATATTTAAGGTTATTAAGAGAAGTGAAAATGTACTACCCCATCCCTTAAAAAGGTACTTAGGGGGTCAGGTTTGTTACAAAGTGGTATCAGAGCAGGATATAACACTAGGTCTCGATGGGCTAGAGATCAATCGTAGGACTGGTATATCAAGATTTAGATGAGCCTGTTTAAAGTTGTTTCTACCTTTAAAGGATTGTTCTTTATTTGCATGAGTCCCTTGAGGATGGAGGACAACAGATTGAAATTGCACCTTGGAAACCTTGGTTGAATTATAGTAGGGGAAATTATATTGTCTCTTTGTCAAAATTGATGACTACTCTTACACGACTAGGAATATGTTGATAGGAATTATTGGTAAAACTTGAATGTAAATGGCAGAGGTGGCAGAAGTTATGCTATGAAGTTGCTTGAGCCCAGAAAGGGAATGTGGGATGAGTTTTTTTTTAAGTGTAATAATGTCTATCTACTATGGTAGGAAGAGTATCGTGTAATTAAGATGACCGATTATATAAGGGCGAAGACCCTTACAAAAAATTCCTTTTGCTTCAAGGAACTTGATAGAATCCATGGCAGTAATAATTACTGCTTTAATACAATATTAAACCCTGTATATATGTATAATTCCTCATGATCATAGGACTGATGGAGAATGTGTAAGCTCAATTTATTTGACCTATAGTGAATGAAAATTGTCGTTGGAGAATAACCCGGTTGAGAAATTAAAAAGGAGTCCTTTGGATTGTTGTTAGACCTCCTGGGATAGGTAAAGAGATATGAACACATGAGAAATTTTATGACGCTCACAGCTATAATAAGAGAATGTATATACCTATTAATATAAGGACATGTCTATGCATGCGAATACAAATGGCAAAAAACTGTAATACATATGTACTGTAAGCATGGGTAAAATGCTTGGGGCAGGAGGATATGCCATAATGCATATGGAAAAGATTGAGCATGCATATAAAATGCATATAGGCATATTATAGTCTATTATTGGATGTAAAATATGGTGATGTCATGGATCATATCGTTAATTAAATTGTTGATTCTGTATGTAGTAAAGGAAGTGCTGAAACATTTCTAGATGATCAATGGGTCATGATGAAATCCAGAGGCATATGGTAGCCATAGGAATATGGCTTGGTGTGCTCAAGTTGTAGTGAGAGGGAATCTGGAAAAAATATTCCCTTGATAAAAGGTCTATTGACCAAGAATGGTTTGAGGAATGAAGAGAATCTTGATTAGTTGTCTTTTTTTTAGGAGCAATATTGAAATTTTCCCATATTGTATTTTTGGGTAGTTGCATACTTTTATAGTAGTTTAGGCAATATAATTTTATTGTTGGTCGTTGTCATATGGAAAGGGAAAAATAGTTATGAATATGTCTATGATAATTTCCATGTGAATATCATGTGGATGACTATACTTTCTCTTTAAAGAAGACTGATATTAATATCAGATAAACATGAAGGAACAATATAAAATTGTGCAAGCAATGCACATAGATAATACTTACATATATATACTTATATGCTTGAAAGCATGACATGGTTGCCTGAGTAAGAGGGAATTAAGGGGAGAAGTATGTTTTCTAGGACTGAATGTTGCCATGGCTATATGGCTAACCCTATGATGAAGGGTCTAATTATTTTGTTAAAATGATAACTTGGAGAAGTAGGAAATTCCTCAAAAAGAGCTAAGATGAAATGCTAAGAGAGAAAATATCAAAAGTGACCCTTTTGTTGGTTGTTATCTTGTAAAGAGGACAATATAATTATGATTTTATTGATGAGATTAGTTGTGTAAGTGACTGTAAAGTTTCATCAAACCTGGATAATGTTAAATCAATATGAATGAATGAGGTAAAAAGGTGCAAGTGATGCAACTTCATATATGTAAATATACATATACATGCTTAAAAGTATGATATGAATGTTTGAATAAGTGAAACATGAGGCAAGATTTGTACTTTCCAAATCTAAATAATGCCATGGATGTATGGATGACCCTATGTGGTAAGGGTCTGATTTGTCTTGATCAATTAATACCTTGAGGGGATATGTTCCTTTCCTCGAGGAAATTTAGTATAAATTGATGAGAGAGCAAAGGAGTAGGGAGGCTTCATTGTCATGATAAAAGGAAACATGGTTATTCCTTTGAGGGTTGCATGAGAATGACTGTGAATAATTGTGAGTTAAAATAATTGGTAAAGAAAATATGCAAAGTGTGCCTAATGTAGTCACACAAAACACTGGCACTTGTGGATAAATGTATGAAAGAATAGTTTGAAAGAAAGATGAAAACATAAATATACAGGTTTGGACATGTGAATTTGAAATGCATAATGAAAATGCAAGATTATATTCCTTGTGGAATATTGGATAGAACTATAAAATAATGAAGTTGAAGCTAACTCAAGAGTTGAGGCCATGTCATACCATTTGGATATGCAACACGAGAGTTGCATGTTGAAGAAGTTCCTATGGAGGAACTGTGTAAATAAATCTGTCAGGAGAATGAAGCTATAACCTTAATGACTTCTGAGAATTGTACATCGGGCTCCAAAACCTATTTATATAGAACATTGGATTACATTTTAAAATATCATGCATAAATACCAAGACACACAGACGAATGAGGACCAATATGATATTTGGTTGGGAAATGTGCATAATGCAGAAGTTGATAATTCATTATGAACAAGAAACTTTCTGATGTGGCATGTTTAATTATCCAAGAAAGTCAAGGTGAACATGACCAAGACTGCTCAAGAGATAGAACAAGAAGATCCTAGGAGGGGTAAATTGCAAAAGCAAGGAAGGAGAAAGTGATTAATACTTCTCTCACTATGAAACTCTAAATAATAAGACAAAGTTGTATGCTGAAAAAGGATAACTATGAAAATAAGTACATCTAGTAACTGAAATATACAATATTGAATGAGATTGGTTAAGCTGTAGTGTGTGAAGGAAATGAGGCCTTGAAATTAATTCAGCTAGACTGAAAGATCCCTAATGGGAGAATCCCTTAACTCCTTTCTTTTTGTCTATTATGTTTCTCTAGGATGAGAAACTGATATGTTGATGAACGTAGATATTTTTGCATGAGAATGTTGAGAGTTGCAACTGAAAATTGTTTATGTTGCACTCATGGAAACATTGCGGACAATGTGATGGAGTGCATATAGATATGCTAAGGCATATATAAATATGTTTTGATGAAATAAATGTTATGGTACATGCATTTGATTTTACATGACAACCAATGTAAAATGTGAATGTGGCGATGTATGTCATGTGTAGAAAAGATTGGAACTATTAGGGAAGGACAACTGCCAATAGTAAATAATATCAGATAGAGGTGAATGCAAGAAGGTTAATGATAAAAGAAAACTATGAAAGGAATTTTAGAAGTCCCCAAGAAGCACCACTGAAGAGGTAATACTAGAGAAGGTGCTAGCAACTAGAACAGGTATGAGATATCTCATGCTCATGTGATATGGGAATTGAAAGGGATTTAGTAAGATTCCCTTCCAAAATGTTTTCATTATTTGATGATATGCATGTGATTTTAAGTGGATTTTGTATGCCATTGATACCCGAGCATGGTATGATTCAGGAAAGGAACCTGAAAAACAGAGAAAGGAAACTCCGATAGTCAAGGATGATTAAAATCCTTGCAAGAAAATTCATGAACAAAGTGTCATGAATACTTTGACTAATTAGGAATGATTGGGAACAAGGTTACTCATAAGCATCACATTGATTAATGCATTAAGGAATTGCATGTTTGCATCAGAGGGTAGGTAATGGACTACCCATTATGGAAGGAGGACCTTCCAATATTCTATGGGATTTGTAGCATGGTAAAGAGATAAATTGGGTGACCATGGATGTTGACACCCTGGTTACCAATGAAGAAAGAATGCTTGAACACATTCATGTGAAATTGTTAGATTCATTTATGTTGATTTGAGGTCACGATTAACTGAAGTAGGAAAAAACAATCCTACTATAAAAATAAATGTGTATAAGGAACCATGTGGAAAATGGTTGGTTGAGTTCCAACTCACCAAGGAAAAGCGCCTAATATGAAAAGTAATAATCTGAAAATCAATGCAAGGGTGCATTGTGTGTGAATGTGGCCCTTGGATATTGGCACATTGATTAGAATCATTTTGATGTTTGATTGCATTTTGAAAGGCTTGATATGCTAAAGTAATGCATGTTTAAGAAATGGTATTTCCTTTTTGAGTAAATGAACTTGATTGTTAGTATGCACAACTCTAAAATTATTTGTGAACAAATACAAGTGCGCAATGAAAATATAATGTGCATGAGAACTAACAATTTGTTGGCTGATTGAAGAGGAAATTGCAGGAACAAAGGTCTTGGATGTGGCAGTGTTGTAAGTTCATGAGGAAGATCAATCCATGTTGTTTATAAAAAGCAAAAATTCCATGAGAAAGAGATATCATACTTGTGAATCTGGCTATGTGTGGAACAAATCTGAAAATGAAAATGCGGAATTAGAAATATGTAGAGAACAAATTTGAAAATTTTGATAAAATGATGATAGTATCTCATGGTTACTGTATACATGTGAGATAAAATATCTATCCTGAAGGGACAATGGGTTATTTTCAAGTTGGAAAGCATGGGAACAAGCTACTGTTGCGACATGAGAACCCTGTGATAAGCCATGGTCCCCATAGAATGATGTGTTGTGATGACACAGGATGCTTTCGAAAAGAGAAATTCAGAGGGACTCCTGGACTGTAAGACTCGAGGGAGGTCTCAAAAATTATTCTTATGTGATAAAACCCTAGAAAGGAAATGTGGATCACTCAAGGGAATGAATAACAGAGAAGGGGATGCCTGAGCCTAGGCCTGGAGGGTGAGTGACCGCAAGGAAGAGGAGAATCCAATAGTTTTTGTAATATGATTTCGATCATGCACACAATGGGTATGTCAAGGAAAGAAATGAGCCAAGTTAATGAGAAAACCATATGAATGCATATCCATGAGCTGAACATATAAGTATTGTGCTAACTTGTGAATATTTCCACTTGAGTTTGAACAATAATAAAATGTTTTGCATGAATTGATAATTAATATGTGTGTTGTTGAAAATTTCTGTAGGCATGTTATGAAATGCCAAATTCTGAGTAAGGACCATATCAGGAGATGAATAACATTGATGATATTGCTGAAAGAAGAAGGCATGGAAAGTGTTGATGAGAAATATAGAACACCGGGGGAAGTGTTCCTTTGAAGGGGGAGGGGATTGTAACACCCCCTCTATAAACCATAAATACATGTAATAAATCATGATTTGTGATTTCCATGCAACAAGATGTAAATATTGTAAATGTATTATTGTTTAATTGTAAATTCCAAAACTGACCGTGGGGTGAAGCCCTAAAGTACTAGCCATGATATCACTAGTGGAATGAGAGGAGACCCCATTAAACTAATGGACATCAAGCCTTATTCAGATTAATTCCCTTAGCCTTGATTTCAAGACAAATAAGTTAATGAGGGAGGTTGGTAGTTGAAAAACCAAACACCCCAATGAATGGAAGTATGGAAGGATACCAAAAGGAACAAGAAGTTGTCAGCTAGAGGACAATAGGAAAGATCACCATGGGTCCTAGGATTTATCCACAAGTTTCCTTTTGATAGAAGAAACAAAAGGACAGGTCGATAACTTGACTAAGTCATGCGTGCAAGAAAAGTACATGGGGAGAGATTTTTTGGAGGAGGAGAGTGCATATCTATGAAGAGGAGAGTAGTTGAAAGATAATGCACATGTGCATGCAATAAAAATATTAGAGAACCAGTAGAAGAGTTGGAATCTGGAGGATAGAAAACCCAGAAAACCTGACCTAAGAGAAGAGGGATGCGAGCTTGATGCTGGGAAGGCATCTGATAAACCTCAAAGAGGCCTGGGCTAGGTGGGTGTATGGAAAATCCATACCTAGAGTAGAGTGAAGGAGAGTGACCTTCAAATATTACTGAGAACCTGAGAGAGATTCCCTAGTGGTATCATGGCTTAGCACGTGGGTGGCTAGAATGATAAAAGTGAATGCATATGAGCCTATGGTTGGGTGGAAAGGTGAACACCACAATCAATTGGTCAGCTATTCAATTGTAATAGATAATTATTTTTGTACCTTGTATAATTAAACTATAACTTAAGGCTGAATTTACCTATGAATGATTCAAGGACATGCATGTTTGTTTGATTATTAAACGAGTTATTTTATAACATGGGTATTTGATGTATTGATTACAAGTTAGAATACCTACCATTAAACTTGTACATAAGTTGTGATATGCGACTGTTGTCATGATTTCTTACCATTGTAATTATCCTTGAAATTTTGTTTCCGGGATTGGGCATTTCTATCATGGTAATGACTGCTGGAATTATACTTGTACATAAAGCACCACGAGAGACATCTAGAATGGTACAATTATGAGCTATGAGCATGCAAAAAGTTTGTGTAAATATGGTTTCTATACAACCTTTACTCATATATATANTTGAATATATACATATTGTTGGCATTATGTATATCCCTACACATATGAAAAGATTTTCCCATATGATTCACTGTAATGAGGGTTGAAATTATGGCTTGATTTGGTTTAGCTCAGGCTAGAGATATCCTATACAAGTAGGGACTATTCATAGTCTAAAAAATTTCATTAAAATGTATAAGAGAGAAAACCTTAGCCTTCCTGAAAGGGAGGTGCCATTTCCTTGAAGGCCTGGTAAGCCTTAGACTCCTCCTGGAAGAATTTCAAAGCCACTAACCTGGAATTGTATTAATGAATTCAAGATATCCTATGCTTTTCCTTGGATGAATCGTAGTCACTGATTTGGCATGGAGTTTTTATCCTGGTCATCAATTGAGGTCTCTCTCGTATGAGAACTTGCGAAGGATCTAGAACTATTAATAGTCGTTGGATCCATCAGAGAAATTATCAAAGGAATCGTGATCGTTGATTGTAGTAGGGGTGTCAGAGTAGCTGAGGAATATGGCGCTTTGATGAAAGAAACTCCAAGTAGCCTTCTCTACTGTTAGATCTATCGGGATGACATCAAGTAACCTCAACCATAGATCAATGGGGGAAATGTTAAAAATTGGTCAAGGAAAAAGGGTGACATCATGAATTATGTCACACTGACAGAGAAATCTTATGTGTATGATGAGAACACATGTCAACCTATAATTGGTTGGGATAATGGAGGGTATCTATTGGAATATTGGTTGTTGTCATTGATGTCAACCCTAGCCATTGGCTTTTGGACCCCACAGTTGATCGAAGTAGATAGACATAAAGGAAATTAAAAATGCAGATGCAAAACCCATGGATGGATAGTATAAGTCACGCCACTTCCGGTGGTATGTGGCATGTCACGTGGATCCTCACGATTGGGGAGAAATGCATTTTTGAAGATGACAATGTGAATTGAAGCAAAAACTACATGTCGGCCCTGATGTTAAAAGGAAGTGACATAAAGGGTATAAATACATCTCATTATACATTCATTTTTCAACACAAACAAGTTTATTAATGAACAAGGAGATATAATTTGAATTTCTGAGGAGATCTGAAGTAAAGAAGGCCGAATTTCAAGGGAGGATGAAGTATTTTTGTGATGTGTTCTAAGGTATGTTATTTACATGTCATCTTACCATTTTCTCTATAAATTTGTTTCTATAAAGATTCAGATGGTGAAATTCAGAGGATATTGATAATACATATCGAGGTACCTGTGGTAAAAATTTAAGCTCTTTATTCACTATAATTTTAGAGATACACTATGTGGAAGATAAGGTTTTTGAATAGTCCTGAAACTAGTCATAAACATGTGTTCCAAGTAAAACAGTCATAATGTATTTATAGAGAATCCAAATGAAGTGAGACTAATTGCATTGGAAATAGTACGGGATTTTGTTTCCCATGTGCAAATTTCAGAATTTGATGTTAAATATTGAGCGTGGGGAATTTTGTACAAGTTCGCTCTCCTAAATAAACCTGAATTGAATAAGGTCTACCATTTTCTCTATAACTCCTTTTCTTGGAGGATTCAAGGAGTGAAACCTGGTGGAGTTTTAGAGAATACATTGAGTAATATTATCTATAGGATCAGAGTATTCCAAGAAGTGAATAATTGCAGATGTTGAATAAGTCTCAGGAAGCATTATCAGGTTCTATGTGATGGTTGGTTGATGGTGATAATTTAATGTAAATTTTTATTATCTCTCATATATTCTTGGGTGGAAGGAAGGGGAAAGGATGGAGAGGTCAACCCTCTCTTGATATTGAAGGATTGTGTCTTCCTTTTGGAGGTTTATCCCTCCCTTTATATTTGGAAGCTGTGGCTACCTTTGGAGGTCATTAATTCCTTTGAACAATAATACAAGATTACTTCTTATATACTGTTCATGGTGTATATCTTATATTATTCTTAATTTTGCATTGGATAGTCTTCATTGTTGATTGGATATAAATTGAATAAATGATCTGATTGAAGTAATAGTTCAAAAATACTAATTTCTCTAAATACTGATTCACCGCCCTCTTAATATTTTCAACAATTTGTATTAGAGCAGGTTTCCTTCAGAACGGTTTAACCACTGGAAGGAAAATCCTGAGAAGAGATGGATGACCATGAACACATTCCAAATGGGATTCAACGATTTTATGGAAGCAATTATGC
>SNQJ01S0096890.1:59825-72918 GCA_010110895.2 Picea sitchensis
TAAAGTGTACCTTCTATTTTTAAAGTGACTTTATTTTCATAAAGCACTTATGTAATAAAGTGATATTCACTTTAATTTTAAATGAGACATTTTGGAGGGAATGGATCATGACCCTTGATCTTGAAAAAGGCAAGATCTAATCTTGGCCTTTGGATCTAGGGTTGGGAAGGTGAAAGGACACCTTTGGGGGGAAATGTCATTTTCAGATTATAAAAGAATGCATTGGGTAGTGTGCAAGACATGTTGTGAGACATCGGGAGGATGTTGAGAGCACATCAGGAGGAGAGTTAGAGAGATTTTCTGAGCATGCTTGAGAGAGGAAAGTGAGCAGCAAAGAGGGCACGTTTTTCGAGGAAAGTGGGCACGATTATTGAGAAAAAAAATTTGTGTATTTTTGGCTGAAATATTTTTTCTGTTGTGGGAGACCATACTGTATGGATTCGTACAATCCATACAGTCATACGGATTTGGCACGAAAATTGAGAAATTTTAGGCATGGATTTCAAGGCAGATTTATGTTTTTTGTTCGCTGTTTTTGGGCCATACAGAACAGTCCGTACAACTAACTGTGGGCACAGAAAACGAGGTATGGAAGAGGCTAGACAACGATACAATTTTGGCATGGAAAACAAGACAGATTTATGTGGGATAGATTTGGTGCTGTGAGGTATTTTCCTTGGCTGGAAATGTAGATTTGTTGTTGTTTTGAACTTTCCTGAAGCATAATAATAAGATCTCTCTCTCTCGTTGGGTTTCCCCATATTGGGGTTTTCCCTGGAATTTGCTTAAATTTCTGAGTGTTATTAGGTTGTTGTCCACTATGTTTTTCCACTGCATATTTTTCTTAGCAATGTGTATTTCTTCTTATGGAAATTTCTGAATGTGAGGTTATGCATTTATGATGTTTATGAAGACAATTATCTCTATGTTGCTAAGTGTTTGACAGAATTTCAGTTTGCTGATTTTAGTCATTAAAAATCTACAATGAATACAGTAAGGTGACTAAGTATGGTAGAATACGTGGGCCACAGAAATGAAAAGCGTATGATGGATGACGTGGATTTCCTGCAAGGTGGTTAGGACGCCATTAGGAAAATATATATCCGTTACTAGCAGGATGACGATTTGAGTGGGGTTCCATTGTGGCAAGCTAGGCTAGTGCCACATCAGGACCCGAGTGTTTCCACGTTAGTGGGAACAAACAATGAAACATCACGTGGATGCCACATGACATTAAGAGAGATGTTTTTTATGTAAACCCAAGAACTTTGGGAGGTCATAGATTTCATTCCAGAGCTCAGTTACGAGTGAAATTACTAACCTTGTAAATCTCTTGATGAAAAAAAGAGGATGGAACTATGATAGAGAAGATTTAGGGTTGTTAAGAGAAGCAAACATTTAATACCCCATCCCTTAAAAAGGTATTTAGGGAGTCGGGTTTGTTACATGGTTAATTTTTTGTAGTATCCTAACATGCCAAAAGTCTTAGGTAACTCTATAGAGCATGCCTTCTCCTTTGTACTTGCATTATTTCCATACCAGATAAAATAGAGTAGAGAACCCTCACCTTTTAGATGAGTCTTCTCTCGTAAGGGTTTCCTAGAGAAAATATTTGTGTTATTTTGTGGATGGTGTGTAATTGTATTTTATTTTTCTTTATTTTTCACATTTTATCTATTTCACGCATAACCAGAAAATCAGTAACTAAATATCCTGGAATCTAAAGGAATTTAACCTTCACAGTGTAGATTTGTTTTGTTTATCAGATCTATTGTGATGAATTGTTTAAGTGGAATATCCATGATAGTTTATAGTTCAATGCTATAACCTTGTTTTGTAGTAGTGTATCTTGTAAAAACATTGGAATTAATTGATTGCTACAAAGAATCTTGGATTTATCCAAATCCCTTGAACTTATCTCCCCTTTTAAAGTGTTGAGAGCTCAAAATGGTGAATAAAACCATCTTGCTAATACAAGGGTGAAATTAAGTCGAGGAAAAGTGAGAGTAAAAGGGGGCCACCTTGTTTTATGCCCCTCACATGAAATTCATGTGTATCCAGTAAATCATGAATGCTCTATACAAGTGTCTAAATATGCATGTCTGTGTTGATGAGGCTAGATTCCCAAAACTCAACATTAGGGATTAAACCCAAGGAAGAGGCCCAATTAGAATATTACATTTTTTAATGGGAAATGTGTGTAAGGGGGATAATATGTAAGTTAAGAGGTCAATCAATTATCATTTTATCATTTTTGCATGGGACTAGGGCCAAGGACAAACAACAAAGTAGAGGTCTATGATCTCTACATAGGTATCTAAATGGCTCATTCCAATAGAATTCAAAACCTCATCATATTAAGATATTCAATGACGGTTATAAGATGAATAATTAAAAATAATATCATAGGGGGGAATGTATATTCATGTGTCATGTCTCGCTCTCTCGATGTACTCAAGAATTTCAAAACAATCACTCTTTATCATGTCAAAAGAGAGCTAAATGGTGAAGTGGATAAACTTGCCAAGGTTGGATCATGAATAGGAAAAGTCAACATGGTGTTAAATGGGAACTTAAGGTTTCAAACCATACATTAATCCCATGATGATTGTAATTAATGGATTATATAGACAACATTTTTCTAATGTATTGGGGTTGCTGCTTACACACTTCAATCATTTGAGGAGTAAATTTTCACTGCAGTGTATTGTGAATGGAATCAAAATTTTAAGGGAGGTAGCAATGGGTTCGTCCATATCTGAATCAGGCGATTGAGACATGAGAAATGAACAGGAACTTTGAACAATATCATGCTTCCCCTCTTCTACACTCATACATTGGGGCGAAGGATTTTTGGTATTTAGGTACCCCTAGTTACACTATGAACATTGTAGTTACATTTTTCATGGTTTAATATTAATAAATTATGGAAATTTGTTTGTGGGACAATCCTTTTTCATGTGGGTCTAGTTCTTCATTTGTGGCACTGGGGATATTCAGGAAAATGTTCTCTGGTTAGAATTATCCATCCTCGCTTCTGCCCCCTTCGGGCTCTGTCTTGTATCTGGGTTCTTTAGGGATTATCTAGATATCCATCAATCTAGATTATCACCAACAAACAACAATCTTTCGATGAGATTTAGTGAAAGGCTTGATTTTATTTTTGTAAATGAATAACAAAGAAAAAGTGAAACTATTGTTTATTGAAAGAGAAGTGGAAAACTATCCTAAGAGTTAACTCTCTTTACAACAATGGAAAGGTAACTATACTCATCTAATTCCCAATAAGCATTGCTATAGGATTTTGTTTTTAGTAGTGATTCTTTCTAGAAAATAATAAATCTAATTAACATAGTAATTAATATTTTTTACTAAAAGAATAATGGAAAGTGAACTTGTTAGTTCTCTAATTCCTCAAAAATATTTCTACAAACATTTATGAGATTGTACAACATACAATACATAATAGAAATTAACAAAAATAAATTAAACTTAAACAAAAAATTACATTAAAGATTCACTAAAAGAAATAACTTGCAATAACTTCAATATTGCATCAAGATAACTTGAGAAAATAATAGAAAGTTCTTATGATATATATGTAAAAAGTCAAATAGTAGAGTAATCCACAATATCTAATTGCACCACTGATCTCCTTTGGAAAAAATTTCCTTGGCCAAAGAATGGATTTTGAATTAATGATAGTAAGAGAACTAAATCTAATACAATCTTTTACAAAATGTACCTCTAGAACCAAAAATCCTATACAATTCCTTGAAATCTAATATTTATACACATTTAAAATTGGTTATGAAAACCACAAGTGAACTAGGGGTTAAATCTGTAACTACTTCTTGGTCACATTTTTCCATTTAATAAAAAGTTCATTACATATCTCAGTGTGTGGAAAAATATGTTGTATTTTTGGTTCTTTCAAAATTGGAATTTATCTAATGAACCTTTTGATGTACTTTTCTATTTTTGGGAGTGGACACTTCAACTGAGTGGATTTTCTAACTTCATTTGTAAGATATTTTCGGAGATTTTCTCTTTCTATAGTTTCTATGCCTTTGATCTCCTACTCATGCTGCAAAATTTCATTTTCAAATTTATTCAATACCTGACGAGTTGCACTGAAATTTTGTGGAGGGCCTAATGATGGTAATTTATATTGTGTTGAAATCCTCTATGAAATTTTAGATTTTGATGCAAGCTATCATCTTCAATTTTCTTATGTGATTCATGGGCTATTCTACCCCAATAACTTGTGTCTTTCTCTATCTCTTATAACTCAGACTTATTCAAGAACCTGATGTTATGATCCTTACTACCCCTACCTTTTGTATTTGTTTAATAAAGTTCAATTGGTTTAGAAACTTACCTCACTGTTCCTTATATATTAGGTTTTCTTTATATAGAATGGAAAAGTGCATACTCAGTTCTTCGAGTTTGAAATCATCTAGGAAGAAACATTTTTAATATAAATGTTTATTTGATCCTCTTATAGGACCTCTTCTACAAAACTTGCCACTAGTCCCTGTGTTATTTTATAATATTTAACCTGATTCTCCAACAAGGAAATATTCTTCTCTATATTTTGAATGTCTGCTGCCTCTGATATGGATTTATCCATGGTTGCATAAAAAATATCCAATACACTAGACATAGATCAATTATCCTAGCAAATTTGGTGTCAATAACCTATTCTTATGTAGTACACAAAATGGCTTTATCTAAATCAATATTTTTTCTTGTTTATATTTTCTTTACAATGGCTTGTCTTCTTTTATTATAGAAAATTAGTTCAAGATCAACCACTTCCTCTAATGGGTTTGGAGTGTGTTGGTCACATGATGATATGTTTTCCATGTTGTTGGGTGTGATCTGTTTTCCATGTTGTTGGGTGTGATGAACTACCCCATTGCAAACGCCTTGCCATTATTTGTACTTTGTTTTTGGATTACTAAGTCTTCCATTGCTAAATCAATGTAACTACTGGGAGGAGGTGTGGTTTATTGTTGTGTTGTTTGAGTTTATTGTTCTTGAGTTTGATAAAGGGGTTGTTTCTCTCGTGTATTATTTGTATTTCATGTAGGATCTCCTTGACATTTCTCTAAATCTTCCCTTTCCTAATCAAGCCTCTCTTGTTATGCCATTTTCTTAGACTCGTCTTCATTTTTGGTCTTCTCCTCTACTTCAATCCCCTCCTCTTGTATTTTAGCTTATTCTTTTCTCTTCTCTTCTTATTCATTGTTAATCCTCTCATCTTCAACCATTAGTATTTATTCTTCCTCTTTATTTCTCTTTTCTTATTCTTATTTACATTTCATTCTATGTTCTTCTTCCTGTCTAATCATATCTTCCTCATCTTTTTTATTCTCCTCATCATCCCTTTTTATCATTATTTGTACTTTAGCTAATTGTTTCTTTATTCTTTCCATTTGATCATCAAAGGACATGCTATGGAAAGTAGAAAAATATTTAGATTTAATCCTTATTAGTACCTAATCCCAATCAACATTTATAATGGCCAACTGATGGAAATCATTACAATGTGTTTTTCAACCAAGCCTAGGGGGTCATGCCTCCTGAATTGACATTATGGGAATCTTATTCCAAAATAGCATTAGCTTCCTACCTTAATTGGAATTTAGTAGGCCATAATGAACAAGGTATATTTTATGGTATAAAGGTCTTATTTATTTCATCCTTATTCAATGATGCATAAAATCCTTGTAGAATTGTTTCTAGATAATCTCCCCTAGGATTAACCTATTTGAGACATATGTTGGTAGGAGACGCGGATGAACATTTACGTGATAGATTCTTAGGTATGTATAATATTCTTGTAAGTACCAAATTCCAATACTCTTGATCAACCTCATGGATTCCTTTCTCAACATGGGGCATTCATTGTAAAATATTAGTCTATATAAGGGTCCAAACAAAAATTCACACAACTAAGAATATTTTTTCTTGTACTCATTATCCTACATCATTTGACAATAAACATGCATAGGGGATTTTGATATATTCCAACTCAAATTTAATCCTAGGAAAATATTACTATCACAGATGACATCCATCATACATGAAGCCATATAAAATATGTTGGAGTAATTACACACTCACCTAATGATTAATTTTCCTAATTTTGATAGTCTAAGGTTGAGGGCACTATCTAAAGATGGAATGTTCTCTCCATAGCATATTTCCTAAAAATATGACACCTCCTAAAAAATAAGGTTGCCTCCCTCTTCAGTTTGACTTCAGTTAAACAAGTGGAGAGTTGAGTTAAATTAGTGGAGGACAACCCATGCATGCAACACTTATTTTTCTCTCATGCATCAGTTACTTTTTTATGCTTAAGATAAGGAGGGAGAATATCTCATGCAAGTATTCTCTTGTCTCTCCTCCACACGCGTGGACTTAGTTAATTGTTGATTACTTTGATAGTTGACTTATACTAGGTGGTAGTTAAAATCTAGTTTATGTCAGTGAGTGTCTACTTCAATCTAGATCACTACTAAGGAGAATTATCTTGGACATGCAATTATCTATGGTGCATTGACCTACTATTAGGGATTATTCATGTATTTATTACTTGTTACTTACTCATATAATACAATTTGCACATTCATTCTCAATTATTTCTCTCATTCTTACTTCTTTCTCTCTCATTCTTTTTGTAAGATTTTTGTGAATTTATATAGCTATGTTGTCTATGGATTTCACATGGTATAAGAGTCCACAGGTTTCTAGGATCAAGGAACACAGACACTTATTTGCAGGTACACAAGATTGTAGTAGTTAGAAAGAATGGAATTACCGTCGTCAACACTTCTTATGACACACAATTATTTTTAATGGAAGCCAAAGATTCTTCTTCATCTCAAAAGAAGAATATTATATCAAATAACCATGGCAACATAAACAAATCCTGATTGTATAGAAGAGAAAAATGATTTTCTCAATAGACAAGATATGTCTCCCGTACTTATCTGCATGTTTGTTTCTCCTAAACTACAATATCATGTAAAGGACTTATCACTCTCAAATATATATGAACTATGGACCATATTGGAGGTCCTATTTGGGATAAAAGAACATTGTGACAAATGCATGTAGGATATTGACAAGACAACACCAACAAAAAAGTCACCATAGGAACAAGCCTCTTAGTTTGAAGAGACTTTTTCATCTTAGGAGCCACATGTAAAGACTTCTATACAAGTATCTGCACATCCTTTTGTTCCATTCATTCGAGATGATGTCTAATCTATTTCAGATCTATTTTTCAAATCAGATTTAGAGGATATTGATCATGCAAATCAAAGACCCAAATGGGCATAGTCCATCCAGTTACCGACAACTGATTATCTTACAGATGATCTTGTTGATCATAGAGGGATGATATTCCAATTTGAGGGAGATATACATGTTCTCACAACCATAGAACCAATAATGTGCATGCATTGCTACATAGTTCTTGCATTTAACCCTTAGGCCTATGCAAAGGATAAAGGGAATTAATATTGAAAAATTGCCATGAATGAAGGGAATTTGGATCTTCTTCTTTCCAATAATAGAAAGTGGATATATGCAGACATCTCACTGGTGCATATACTTCATTATATCGATACATATATCTACATGTTCAACAAAATATTCACCGAGCATAAACTTGCATAGTTTCGAGGTAGCCGTGGAGTGAAGGACATGTTATGGGATATATGCTTTTCTTTTTTATTCATTGTCCTTATTTGTTTTTGATGCATTTTACTTTTAGGGGGGGGGGAGTGTTTCCCATGAGGTTTTCCTTCTTTCCTCACTTTTTCAATGTTCATTCATTTATATGCATTATAAAACGGGTACCTAACATGGCCTTGTAGACGAGACCTTTTCTTTATTTACACCATAGTAGTTTTCATAGGGGGTGTTGATCCAAAATGGATCTGGACTGATGAATGAGTGTAAGAATCGATACTTATAATATTAAATTGATAATTAATAAAGGTCAATAAACTTTGTAATACAATGTAAATTCGAAATTCTAATAAGACAAAAATGAGAATGTGAGAGGAAAATTAAATGTAATTAAAAAAATCAGATAGGAGAGAAGGCCGAGGAATGGAAAGTGAAGAGACATGGATGTTAGCCTCCCCCCTACCCAACAATACTCCCTATTTATCCCCTCTCTCTCATTTGAAAAGGGTATTTTTTTCTGAGAGATTAAGAGGCATCGAAGACATGAATGCAATGTAACTAAATATTTCCATAATGAAAAGACTGAGCCCCTTTCAAAGATGGTTTTTCCCGTTTGGGTTTCTAGTGTAAAACTTATGAGTTCATTAGTGATTGGTCATGTTTGATTTATTTATGTTGAGCATTATTTTTCCATTTGTTTCATTTATGAGATGAGATATGGATTCCCATGTGTTTAATTGTTGCCTATAATTGGGTTTTAATGGAAATGAAGAACCACGACCGCTCTTGACTTCCCATCGTCCATTTCCTATCAAATTTGAAGAAAAATAGGTATGAAAATTAGTTTATCGGACGAGTTTACAATGCCTAGGAATATAAATTAATTTCTGAGGTGTTTTTATCTACAAGGACTATATTTCTCTCTCCTTGGGTAGTTGAATTTTTAATGGGATGATTAATTTCCCTTGTTAGTCAACTCTTTGTTTGTCATCGAGTTAGCTCCCTCTGGTCGACTTGAATACCATTGGATTGAATTATTTGGTGCTGGGGCATCCAAATTAAATTCCAAGTTGATTCTAATTTTGTGGAGAAAAATTCAGACACCCATGACATTTTTCATTGACATTCTTGGGTGAGTTTACATCACCCCAGGGGAATTTTATCCTATTCCTAGTCGACAACACATTACCTTGGTCGATTGTATCCTTATCCAAGTTGAATAGAGTAAGGTAGTCTATTTTATTTGATAGGGCTGACTTAATTCTTGTTATTAGTCAGATTTATTTTGTTGAGTTGAAAGTTTACTTCCATGGTTGACTTAGTTTCTTGAATTTGAATTGGATTGTTGGTTGACTTAAATTTTCGACCAAATCATTACCCATTCGACCTAAAATCCAATGGGTTGGATTATATTCATTTCCGGTCGAATGTACGTAGTCTGGTTGACCTTCTTTTGCTTGGGAGAGGTTGACCTTCTTTTTCTTGGGAGAGCTATGTTTTTACTGGGCATTTGTTAGAGGTTGCTCGATGTTCATATTTTGTTGGGTATTTTTTTTTAAGTTGTTGGGAATTTATATAGGTTGTGGGGCATGTTTAAAAGTTCCCGATCGAAATTCTACTTTCCTGAACGTTTTTGGATGTGTTTGAGTGGATTCATACATGCTTGGGCGTCTTTAGAATTTATTGGGTGAATTTAGATGTCAACGGACGTGCTTAGATGTTGCTTAGACGTTTTTTATGTTGTGGGTTTTCCCAATTCACCCTTTAGACAATTTTATTCACCGATGGTTACCCAATTATCCCTCTAATCATTTCTCTCCTCTTGTAGTCGAACCAAATCAACCATTGAGTATTTTTATTCGCTATTGGTTAGTTCATTCCATCGGGCTGATTTCCCCCTTATTTATTTAGCCAACTTCACTTACTAGTCGAATTGGATTTTTCTCCGGCTGATTGGGTTGTCTCTTGGTCGATTCATATACCTTCATGAACATGGGCTTGAAAACTAAGTGATGAGAAGAAATACAAGCCATGTGTGAATACTGATGGGGGGGGGTGAATCAATATGAGCAATTTTACCACTTTTAACCAGAATATATAATATTCAACTTTATCAGCATTATATCATTAATGTATCATCTATGATTGCATTCAATATATCATGAGCATTTACAGATAATAAACATCACATAAACAATATCACATCAAATACACAGTACACCAAAATTTACATGGAAGCCCAAATGGGATAAAAGCACACAATTATTTCTTATATATTGTCAAGAATACATTAATTGGAAGCACCATCTTCCAAATTATCCAAATGCAACTGGAAGGAGGCTATGACCCACTATTTATAGGCTCCAACCTGAAGGAAGATAAAACTCCCTCAATTCCCTGGCTCCAACCAGAAGGAGGATACAACCCCTTGATTTGCAGGCTCCAACCTGAAGGAAGCTCCAACTCCCTGAATTCTATGGCTCCAACCAAGCAGAGGCTACAAACCCCTGATTCTTGGGCTCCAACCTGAAGTAAGATACAATTAGGGAAGAATCAAGCCATGTTTTGCAGGCATGATTGTTTTCAAAACTCGAATGAAAAGACAAATTCTCCTATTCAACAACATACGTAGAGACACATGGAGATGAGTATATTAAGAAGTCCTTGGAGTAGAAACAATAACTTTTTCCACCACTGTAATTAGAGTGGTCACTGGGAAGAAAAGTGTTGGTGACTTCATCCAAAGCTTCACCCTAGACACTGCAAATGTAACACCTTGTTTCCTAAATATAACTATATTGGCCAAGGAACTATAGAAAACCTAAAAGTGTGAATGTTTGATTTAATGGAACTTTGTACAAAAGGCCGACGAATGTAAATTTTGTTATTTTAATAGAAAATGGTTATGTGTTGCATGATTGTTGAAAGAGGGGATGTGTTAAGAGAAAACTGCGAATGTTATGAAAGGTGGTGGAGGGGACCCAGAATGGTTGCATTAACCTCCACTGAACTAGTACCGTGCTGGAATTAATTTCTCAGATTAGAACAACCCTTTGACCCAAGGATGAATTATAGTCAGGATTGTAGGTGGGAGACCTCCTCAAGAGTTAATGAGGGGATGGGGTAGACCTCCCATCCGTAAGTATTCCAGACCTGACCATGGGCTGGGAATTTGAGCCACACGCAACCTTGCTGGGGAAGGAAATAAAGGAAGTGTGGTGGGAAGACGAAGACTAGCGGGAAAAAAATGCACAGACAAGAGAAAAAAATCTCGGGTCCGAGGAAGGACTGGAAGAGGAACAGTGAGTTTTGATCACAAAAAATAGAGATTGAGCCAGGAGAAGGAGAGTAACCTTCATCCTTATCTATTTCTGTATTGGGAGAAGGAGAGTAACCTTCGTCCCTAACGTCCGTTGATCTAGAAGTAAGAGATTAAATTTCAAATCATCATGGCTTAAGCTTGGGCGTGGCCAGTGATAAATCCATTGGGAGTGACTGAGCCTATGGTTGGGTGGAAATGAACACCCATTTCAGCAGTCGCATCACACTCTATGGTTCTGATAAGTGTTTTCTTTCCTTATGCTTTGAATTGTAAATAATGGATGCATGCGAGTATTTACATGTATATAAAGGGTTATTTCTCTATATTAAATGATTAAGTTATGAGTATGCATTCATTCCCTTGAGAACCTATATTTCTGCTTGAATTTCCATACATCCCATTTTAATCACTCAAAGGCGCTTTCCCCGGGAATTTACATCACCGTTCCAGAGTCAATGCAAGCCTGGCATAGCTACCATTTTGGTAACCTCACAAGTTAGTTTTCCTTGATTCAGAGATTAAAGCTCTATGAGTTGGGAAGGTGTTCGCTTCAGAACAGTAGTCTAGGAGACTCTGAACTTGCGCCTATTCCCTTAACCAAAAACTTGACTAAGAGAGGGGATTATAGCTCAGGAGTTATATGAAGATCCATGTGACCTGGGTCTAGGAACCTTGGAGATTGAGGCTCCGAGATGTCAAATTGCACAATAGTCAAGTTGAACCCCACAATTTATATGAATCGTCGATCTATGAATGGATATCAAGGGTGGGTAATCTCTGTAGAGCATGAAGGTGAAAATAGAGGATGCACTAGTTTGCGGCCTACAATTAACCCTTGCCATTGATCTCGATGGGTTGGAAGATCAACGATCCCAGTTAGACTAGAATCGAGTGAGCACTTTCCAGATTGGGGCCCCGCAATTTTTGTGAACTGTCGATCGTTGTTGACCTTTGAATTGAGTTTAACGATCCCAGTTAGACTAGAATCGAGTGAGCACTTTCCATATTGGGGCCTCGCAATTTTTGTGAACTGTCGATCATTGTTGACCTTTGAGCTGAGTTTGACGCAATCCTTGAGATGCAAGGAGAACGTGGGATGGTGAAATATTCAAGGAGATCAAGCTCAAAAGAGATATCATTTTCAGGAGTGCAGACGAAATCTAGGAGACAGGCCCGTAGGAGGAGCAAGGGAAAATCCTTCGAGCACGTAGAAAATATTCTATGTTGGAGTAAGTCATAATCTTAGGAGGAGGAGCGACAGTGTCCATTGGATCAAAATTCCAAGGATCAACAACTGTATGATTTGAGAAAGGTGCATGAACCTTAGAACTTGGCACACACAGGAGAGGGGAACTTACCAAAGTTCTGAAGTCCCAAAGTAGTTTGAGGCCATCCATCACCAGGAGGTGAATCTGGACCACCAGATCCAGAGGGATATGTGGTGACAGATCATGGACTTTGGAGGAATATGTTTGAAGGTTTTCAGTTGAAAGTTGAGATTCCCAAACCCTAAAGACCTAAAGTGAATCTAGACCGGTGGATCCAAAGGGACACGTGGTGATAGATCGTGGACTCTGCGGAAATCTGTGTGAGAGTTTTTAGTTGAGATATGAGACTCCTGAAGTCCAGAGAGTCAGAGAGATGAAGTAAATATCAGTCATCAGATCACCCAAAGTAGGATCCTAACCATTGATCGCCAGGAGATACGTGTTAGCATATTAGCAGCTTCGGGAAATCTATTCGAGAGTTTTCAGTTGATATTTGAGACTCCCAAAGCGCGAAGAGCCAGAGAACCGAAGCAAATCTCAGTCGTCATATTGTCCAAAGTAAATCTCCAGTGTTGGATCGTCTGAATTGAATCTAGATCATCTGATCCAGAAGTGATGTGGCGTGAATCTGTGGACTCCGGATAAAGTCCCGAAGTAATTCATAGTCGTCAGATTAAGAAGGGACGTGGCATGAATATGTGGACTCCAGATAAAGTCCTGAAGTAATTCATAGTCGTCATATTAAGAAGGGACGTGGCATGAATCTGTGGACTCCAGGTAAAGTCCCGAAGTAATT